>JAAGNO010004232.1:46180-67457 GCA_033439905.1 Ceryle rudis | reverse complement strand
GGGCGGGTTGGGGGTGGGGGGGGCGGCTGGGGGGGTGGGCGGCGGGGGGGGGGGGGAGACAACAGAAGGTTAAAAACGGCTTTACAAGAAAATGTTAAAAGTAGGCTAGCAGAGAAAAAGAGTTATAAAAAATAGAAGAGCAGCCGGGAGGCACAACAGTGACTACTGCATTGTGCTTACAAAGCTAAACACGTTAAGATGAATAAATCCTCAAGCTGGATGGCTTATAGCCCAAAATATTAAGAAAAGCTGGGCCTGATTGCAGGCTGCTGCCAGATCCAGAGTGCAAATTTGTTCGTATAAATCATTTTAATACAAAACATTCCTAAAGCAAGGTCCTGAATTTGAACTTCTTCCAAGTCTAAGGGTGTTTGTATCTAACACTGAGGGCATCAGATTGATTTCTATAACTAAAGGAACATAATAACAGCTGCACTGGGTCAGACCAAAGGCTGGCTGGCTCCTCCCAGCTGGCTTGTAGCAGATGTGTAGGGTATTAAAAAAAAAAAAAAAAAAAAAGTTAGGACCCTAACTTGCTGGCCCAAGGCATATAGTGACAGACCCTTGTGCTCTGTTCACCCAGTGACCTGTAGCTCTGAATATAGAACCATCCCAGCCCTGGGCTGATGTTGTTTTTCACGTGAAAGCCTGAGGTTAATTTGTCATTTGTTGTGTGGCTTAGGGCATCCTCTGGGCTCTCCCAGGATCTTAGTTTCCCCATTTGTAAAATAATGAAAATGCTTCTGTAGGTGATGTGCAGGGAGAGATATGATGAAGATCCACTGTAGAAGTGCCTGGGTTTCATATGTAACAAAACAGACTGAATGCAGGTAAGCCACTGAAACTGGGCAAGAGATTTTTCTTATTCCATGGGTCCGTACATCTCGCAGTTTTTCCCATGTAAACCTCACTGAGGCACTGGAGTTCAAGTTCATCTGCAGATTTGGATGTGTATGTACCCTGGGCACCCTCTGAATGCTCTGAGCTCTCCACAGAAAGAAAGATCAGAGAGTCTGGATGGAAAGAGGGGAGAATGTGACTGAGGGTTTCAATGGAAACAGGGCTGATGAAATCGCTTCCATAAACAGTGAAACTCAGGGGGTTTAGTCTCTGTATTATTTATAAGGTCTTTCATCCACAAAGCATTTTTTTCCAGTTTCATATGTGCTAACACTCACTATGTCTTTGTCCTGTGGGTCAGTGTCTGTCTCCTACTGCAGTGCTCACCAGCATCTCCAAACAGACCCTGCTGATTTACCTGGGTGCACAGTATTCTCTTTCTTTAAAAACTGCCAGGCTTAGCTTCCTTCTCTGCCAGGAAATTGAGCCAATCTCTGAATCTGAAAAGAATGAATCTGCCGATTTTGTTCAGAACTGGCACACTTTGAGTTGTGTCAGTTTGCAGCTGAGCATCTGGCCTCATGCCATCAGGAGAGGTAAAAAGGCAGTGCTGATCTAAACTTTCATAAGCTCTTAATCAAAAATGTTTGTGGTTTTTTTGTTTGGTTTGGTTTGTGGTTTGTTTTGTTTTTGTTGGTGTGGTTTTTATTTGTTTTGTTTTTTTCCCAAGGCTGGCCAGACTAGGTATTGAATACAAAAACTGAGGTAGTAACTGGGGTTACAGGAGAATACCTTGTCGGCAATGGACTTCAGGGTAGGGAAGTCTGCAGAGCAGCATCTCGGGTCTGTGCTAGGCTGCTTGGGAACCAGGTTTAGAAACAACATCAGTTGTCCCTGGAAAGATTTTTAAACACATTAGATGTGCTCTAACAAATGGCTGTTGCGTTTTAACATGAGAAAATGCAAAGTGATGCATGGCTATGGCTGTTCAGATTCAATTAGCGTTAACGCCCTTCCATTAAGCACTGGCTTGAGGGGCTGCCTGTTGTTTGGGAGCCTGCTGTGCCTAGGCAGGCTGGTACTGCCTCACCAGGGCTGCGGTGATGTGTAACCTGGAGAGGACATGAAGATCTAGGCTTGAAAGGAGCATGGCTGTATTCTCAGTGGCGTGCGTGGGAGCACCTCTGAGTACCACTGAGCACGTCCATGGCATGCGTGTCTCCAAGCCTGTCTGGAGACCTGTCGTATTTGTTCACTGTGAGTTTAGTATTGCTTTGTGTGGGGTGAACACATCAGCATTTCTGCTTGTGGTTTGGTTATTGTCTGACTGTGGCTATTAGTCCTGTCCTTGGATTGATTATGGCAAGCCATTTAACTACATTTTTAGAGGGTTTCACTGCTGCTGTGGCTAAAATGGATAAGAATGGGACTGTATGGGTAAAGGCACTTCTAGGAGTTGGAGAGGTCTGAACTTGGCTCTAAGCTGTTGTGTAATTTCTCTCTTCAATTGTTTGTAAAAATGGGGGTAAAAATATTTTTATTCTCATATGTTAAGAGCTTTCCAGACCCAGAGAAGGCTTTTTTTTTTATTTTTATTTTATTTTTTTAAATGCGTACAGTAACTAATACAATGGAGCACTGGTCTCAGAGTCTCTTATCCTATAACTATATTAGAAATAAAGGGGTAGGAGGTTCCTCAAAGCTTAACCGAATTTCTAATAGGATTAGCTTGTGCAGACCATTTGCACGTGTAACTATTATCCATATCTTAAGTGAACCAGCTGAAGAAACAAAAGGCATCACCACAGGTCAGCGAATGATGGCAGGATGGCAGAATAACTGTCATCTACCTGACAGCAGTTATGTATGGCTACCAACAACTAGAAGCACTCTACTTTTTCAAGAAAAGATAGGAGCATAGCGAAGTTCTAAAATGCCCCCTTACAGGGCTTTTCTATCTCCTACACTTGCTACATCAACCCTTCAAGGTGTATATTCGAGCTTTTCATTAAGTGTGGATTCACTAGCTTTAATTTCTCCTTTGAGTGGCAAATCATTGAGCAGTTTAGGCATGCATTGCATCAAAAATGGTCAGTAAGACTGCTTCAAGAACTTGAGACAGATTTCCACTAGGGAAGGCAGATGTTTTTGAATTGGATCCTATGGACTATTAGAGGTGCCTGCTTCTTAGGCATCCTCAAAACACAACTGAGAAAAGTGAACTCATATATACAAGACAGTTCTTGAGCATATAAGTGGTATATTTGAAATGGTCTGCCACTCTGCTGGGCAACAGCCACAAGTTCAGAGTTTTAAAGCAGTGGAAAATACTCAGTGAAATGCTTTAGCAAGGCATAGAGATATTCCCTTCTAATTAGCTGAGGTCAAGCTTGTGCCCCTCTGAAGACTGTAAGAAGGTAAAGTGTTAAATACCAAGACTCTTTGCTCCTCCATCTTCGGGGAAAAAAAAAAAATGGCACTAGTTCAAGTCAGGAAGGGGATACCTCAGAAAGCGAGGGTATGTCCCACAAGGAAGGGATGCTATTATTTTCTGATTCAAAGGGATACCTGAGACACCTCATCACATGTAGCTGCCCTGTAATGACAGGCATAAATAAACTTGCTTAGGAGCACACAGGCAGCCTGCAACAGAAGTAACCCAGACTCAGTCTAGTTTTCTGACAGATGTAGCATTGCCTCCCTCCCTCCAGACAGCAGCTTGCCGAGTCCTTGCTTATCATTGGAACCAAATAAACCTACCCTTTGGCTCTTTCTCTCCAATTTTTCTCTTTCATTGTCACACCTAGTGTCTTGTTTTGGGGATGATATTGCAAAGGAAGTGCTTGGGCTTCTCTGCAATCTTGCTGCTGTTAAGCTGAAGGTACATGAATCTGAACCAACAGGAAAATCCAGATAGGGTCAGAGTGAATTCTGTGCCAGAACCTGGTGGGTTTTTTTTGGTTATGTTTTTTTTTTTTTTTTGGCCATATGTGACAGAAACCTGAAGCAGTCAGATCCTTGAGGTGGAATCATCTCAAAAAAAAAAAAAAAGCCTCTAGTCTGTAAAACCAGAGTTATGAGAACACTTATTAAGCTAAAAAAGGTCAGCTCTTTCAGTGGAGAAATTGTTGGGTGAGACTTTAACTTCTAAAACAGTCTTTGCATGTGTAAGTCCATTCCCTCAGTCTTGGCTTTCCCTTACAGCAACTTCCACAGACTCTCTAGTGTACATAAACCTGCTGATCTCCTTAAAGACCTGGGAGAGCCTTCTCCCTTCTGCTTGCTGAGTTCTTCACCCTCTTTCTCCTGCATAGCCCTGTGGTATGTGCTCTGGGTGTTTTGCCCCCGTCTTCTAGAGTCTTCCAATAGCCAGCGAAGCCACAGCTGGCACAGGGCAAATGAGCAGCTGTCCTCCCACACCATCCCTAAAGGGGAAAGCGTGTTCCAGTCATGCCGTCTTTACTGGAGTATGCAACTTACAGTCCCTATACAGTAAATTGGAAGTAACTATGCTGAGCAGTTATGTCATCTGCTGCAATTAGTGTTTGTGGAACTTTATTCTGGAAGAAACTAGCCTTGTGCAAGACCCAGCTCCCCGACCCTAATGCACAAACAAGCCCACATAGTAAGTTCCCTTTCAGAAAGGCAGCAGCACTGGGCTCTGTGGGATATACTCATGTCCCATGCAAGTCCCTGGAGGTGGCTGCTTCAGAATGCTGATCCTGACAGTGGGAGAGCATGAAGGAGTGTGGGGCAGGCAGAAGATTGCAAGAGAGCAATTTTTTTTCATTTTTTTCATCCTAGTACAGATTTTTCCAAACCACACAGACCGAATGAGATCTCAAACACTGTCACACAGATGGTCCAAGCTCTGTAGTTAAGCTCCTGGCAGGTGCTCAACTCTTGTTGGGGACCTGGCATTCCCAGGCAAAAGGTGTTGTCACTAGAGAGCACTGGAGCCCGGGGCACAGCTAACTGGGTCACCAAGGGAGCCCTACCTATGTTTAGAACAAAGGAAAGGTCCAATGCAACATCCTTACACAACCCTGGGAGCAGGAGGAAAATCTGAAATCAGCGTATCTAGTGTTGGCTTACTTTATATGGATTTAACAAATTGAGACATTTGAGTTGGGAAACTTTGACTCTGTTGTTCCTGTTAATAATTTAATTGAAACCTGGGCCAAGGCCCTGCCTGAGGATGTACAGTAAAGCTGAGGGAGGAGGATTAAGGTGGTTATAGAGTGGAAGGTTTTCCTTGGTAATTAGAAATATTAAGTTTGGCTTTCCCTTGTCTTCCTGGAGGAATTTCAAGGGTGGGGTCATCCTGTTTGGGTTTATAGATTGCTATGTTGACAGAAGGATTCATAGGATGAGGTTGTTATTCATTTTTCTTTCCATCCTTCAGTGCAGTTGGATGGTGCTGTTACAGAAAGCCACATGAAAGTCAGCGCAGCAATATAGTGTGCTATAGAAATGGCCATTGGTATACTGGTAATATTGCACATAACCTGTGAATTGCTGTTGGGCAGAGATCAGAAGTGAAACAGCTGGTGGCCAGTAACGTGTCTTGTTTCTGAAGAATGGTGCTGGGACTTCCCTGTCCAACTTCCACTAAATTCAATGAAAGTTAAACAATTAAACAACTGATCTTTGGCCATCTCAAGTTCACAATGTTAAATTAATTTATACTCCAATGGTGTGGCTCTGAAAGCATCTCCATTAAGATAATTTATAAGATCAAAGTGGCAGAATTGAAATGCCAGGATCTGAATTTTTTCATAGTAGTAGGTAACAGGCCCATTCCTCTTGGCAAACGGGATTAAGTAGTTAAACTGGGATCACGTGGTACCTGGCACAACAGAGGAACTAGGTGAGAAAAATCAGTAACTTGCATTTCATTGCTTGGAGATGCTGGAGAGATTAACACAAAACCATATGGTTCAGTAGTCAATTAAAATAGAAGGATGAGGCACACAGAAATTCAACACAAAAAGGAGGACCTCTGCTGCTTTTGCTTTTTATTAGTGAGGAGTTCAGTTTGTGTTAGCTTCTGAGAACAAGTAGGGAGTGGACGCAGTAGGCACGGCTACTGTCTCACTGCTCTCCGTGTTTGGGTGCTTCAGGGTTTCTGACTCCCTCTGATGGCTGCTCCAGCTGTGGCATCACAGCTGCCGCCAGCTTCATGTTTAGCTGAGGTCAGAAGCTCAGCTTTGAAATCTCGTGTCCTGTGCAGCATTCCTCTACCTTCCTAAAATCTAGAATCTGCTCTCGGGATTTAATACTGGGAGGAGGGTGGCAGGAGAAATAGCCAGATTAGATGAGGTAACCAGCAGGTGGTGCTCAGTTGTAAATGCACAGGGTTGCTCCATCATTAAGATGGTAGCAAGAATTTGTGCAGTGCAGTTGCTTATCCTATGCCTCTGCTAAAATACTAGCAATATTTTCCAGTGCGTTATGAATTGAGATATAGCTATGACTAAAAGGAGGTCTATGCTTTCTAGATAGAGCCCTAAGGTGGGAGTTATTGCAAAAGTGTGTTGTATAATTTGGAAACTTCTCTGAGCTGCAGAGCAGGGATAGAAATCTAAGGGCAAAGAGTTCAGAAAGCATAGTTGTTTACTCTTCAGAGATGCCTGATATAAGTTATATAAGATAGAGTGCTGCAGGAATCCACACACTAGAATAAATATGCAGCAACCATACAGTACTCTCTCCCTCCTTTTTCCTCTATTAATAATCTACTTTAGAGTTAATTTGGGGGTTTTATGTTGTGTAAAATAATACACAAGACCCTGCAGTAAGTTGTGACTGGAAGATAATAGTAATGTTTATAACAAAACTCAGGAGGGGAGCTCCATAGAGAGCTACTTCAGAATTTGTTCATGCATGTAAAACTGTCTCTTATTAATCTTTTTAATGGTCACTGTAGCCCGAAACTATTCTTTTTGACTGTTGAATACCAACCACCTGACACATTGTTCCAGTAAAATTTCTCTTCAGTTACAAGTGTCTCTCCTGCTTTAACACTATATGCCCTGGATGTCATGGTAGCCTTCTGCAGTCTTAAATTTCTCTTCCCTGTACCACAGGAAGGACATTACAGTGCAGCTTGAAGTATTAAATTTTGGGCTTGGTTCCTCATACAGCTGTTACTGTGGCTGTTCAGTTTTATGTAAAAGCAATACTAAAGGTCAGATTTCTTGGCATTTTAGAAATAAAATTGGCCTTGACCTAAATCCTGTGCAACCTCGCTTTCTGATAGTACACAGAATGCAAGCAAGCATAGACTTCATTCTCCTCAGTTTTAAAAACAATTGTTTAGAGCAATCGTGCTCTGAAGGGAGTGGTCCTGGATAACCTTGAATGGCAAAGGTCTACTTGTCTCAGATCTGGCTGAAGAAGGAACATACACCAGCATTTTCTACCTCAAGGCATAAGTGACAAAGCTTAGGGAACAGTCTCTCAAAAATAGACTAAGCGTCCCAGAAAATGGAGTTTGGTGCTTCCAAAAGTGTTGAGGCCTTTCTAGATTACTGACTAGAAATGAGTTAGTAAGCATTCATGGTCTGCTATGCAAGCACAGCTTTGGCCACATGAGCTTTCAAGAAGGTGCTGCAAACAGCAGGCCTGTGGGGGGACAGAAGATGACATTGCTGGTTCCTGCCTAGCTAGTGCCCCATATGGTTTGGTTTCTGATCACAGTGGTAAGGCATGTCAGACCTTGTTGTTACCCATCTGGTCCAGCATTCTGTCTCAGACTTGTGCAAGCAATAACCGATTTATAAATTTTCCACTTGGAGATGAATAGTGGTCTCTCCTAACCATTAAGCTAAGTGCAGCTCCTTTTAATGAGCCTAACCAGGCTAGAACTTCCAGTACAACCAGTGGGAACTTCTCAGCCACAATACTTTGCTTAGGCAGCTGTTCCAGGCAACAGTACAGCAAAATAGTGCTCTCTGAGGTCTTTCTAGTCACTTGAAAGGATGGATGGAAATAAACACTGAGCTTCATTATGCTGATACATCTAAAGTGTCACAGGAAGCCTTTTGCATAAGGGAAGCCAAAGCAACATTTAAACAAATGGCTGTGGAATGGCCTTTTGGCTGCAAGTAGCTTCAGCCAGGGACCTGTTTGACATGTACCTGACTTGATGGCCAGCTGCATTTCTATTGGAAGCCGTGGGGAAGAAAGCTTCCACTGACCTCCCGGGGTTAATAGGAGCAGACATTCAGTGGGAAGTGCCAGGGTGTGGGTTGCTGTCCAAGGGCAGTGATTAAGAGCTCCTACTGGCTTTGTTAGATTTGGCACACCCTCAGCATTTCTGGAAGTCAGGCTAGGTTTATGTACATTTGAGGCAACCTTCTCTGGTGTATTTAATTAAGAAAGATGCATTTTGTTAGGCTGCAGGAATAAATTAAGAAAATTGGAGCCCAGTTCAACTGAAGCTGTGCTTACTTTGACAACTGAAACAATGCCTTTGAAACAACTGGTTTCCTGTGAATTATTCTCATTGAGGAGTTTCCCTGTTAAGTATCCTTGTTAACAACAAAACTGTTGCATGGGAGAAGTGTTACTTCAGTATGTTGGAATAAAAAAAACCCCAACCCAAACAATCACAACCACCCCCCAGAAGGAAAAAAAAAAAAATCCCTGTGAGATTAGACATATCTAAAACTGTAACTCGGTCACTGGGCACATCTGGTAGTTACAGGAAGTTTAGTTAGTGATATCTAAGTCTAGTGATACTTAACTATAGATGCTCAAACTGGATAAGGTTATCATTGCTGACAAGGCAAGAGAACTCAGATGGACATCCAGATTGCTCCCAGAGGTTGCATCACTCAGATACATCATATTAATGTGGAAGGTGAGATGAAAAACTCAGTCCGTGGCCAGGAAGGAATTTGGGAATGATCATTGTCTCTAGCTGTGCTGCCAGCTCCACTCCGGCTGTTCATATGGCACCTGCACTTTTGAATTTTTATACATTATCACTGATGCACTGAAGGGTTTGGCAGGTGATTCATGTACACTGATTCACAATTCATCTTGAGTGAAGTTTGCAGCAAAATGTATCCTCTTTAGTGTCATATACACAGGGAAAGAAATGCAACCCATTATTATATTCTTTTCTCACAAATTTTCTTCACTTCTTTCACACTTCTGCCTCTGAAGCTGGAATTGAGTTGGGTTTCTTTTGTTTGGCTGGCTTGTTTTGTTTTTGTTGTTGTTCTTGTGTCAGTTTACACACCGTCACCTCTCACTTATCTCTGGGTGGTTTATGCAGGTTATGGATTAACTGAGCAATCATTTAGCAGCACCCTGTGCTCTGCTGCGGGGTTGCAGAGACTTATTGGCTTGGCTCAGTGCTAATTTAGGAATCTCCATAGCCTGCTGTCTGCCATATTGCTGAGCTTTCTCCTCTTCTTTGTACTTCTGGTGCTTGCTCTCACAGCACAGATACAGTAATAAAACCCCACTACAGCGAAATGTTCATTGTGACAGTTACCTAGAAAATAATGAACTGAGTGCATCATCAAACAGATTTGGTTGGTTTGGTTTGTTTGTTTGGTTTTGTTTTGGGGAGGTGTTATTTTTTGGTTTTGTTTTTTTGTGGGAAGCTTATCCAGGGCAGAAAATCACAGCAGCTTCTCCCCTTTTAAACTGTTAATTCTGATGGAAGAACAGTGGAGTGATTCCACAGGAGGAGGAAATAGCCTGCAATAATCATCACCTGTCAATCCAAGGACTCGCAGGACCAAACCCAACAAAGCCTCTCAGCAGTTCTGAGAGTCAACACAATTGGTGGCTTTGAAATGTCAGCAAGAGCTGTGCTGGGGCATCCTCTGTACTTTCTTACAGACACCAGAATAAGAGCCACAGATCTTGCCTAAGGGACTGGAAGGTCCACGTACCAAAAGTATAGTTCTGGAGCTTATGTTCTTAATGCAAGGAGATTATCACAGAAGTGGCATTACTGTCTTGTTCTAAACCTTGAGCTGCTATGGGACTTGTACATGAAGGTTCAGGGCCCTGGCCAAACTTCACTGGTATTAATGGAATATGTAATTCATTTTGTGGTGAAGTGAAAACATGCTTCCTGCAACCTTGTGAATAAAGAAAGCTCTATTCAATTAACAAGGCAGGATTCAGATGCATACAGTCCTGGAGCACCTCAGAATGATCAGCCACTTTCCCAAAGCCAGATTATGCTATCATTCTGAATGTTTACGTTCACAGTACAAACAAAAAAGAGGTGTATTTATTGACGGGGTAAACAGGTACACTTCTCTCAAAAGAAACCAGTTTGGTTAGTCAGCTTGGGTGTTGACAAGAGATGGAAGGAAAACATTAAAAGAGTCTGCACAGTAGGTATGGTAATTAGCCACGTGTTGGTACCAAACAATAGATGCTTATGCAGAGCCTAGGGAATGTAGAGATATAATTTTACCTTTCCAAACAGGAGGGCATCAAGTTGCGCTTCCCTGCCTGGGAAGTAGGTCAAGAGGAAGTGCACTTTCAATTCATATTCATCTCATAATTATTTCACGTACTGAAGAACAGCATTTCTGTCAAGGGGAAGGTGCCTCTGTGGCCAGTCTTATGGAAATACAATCCTCCACTCAAAGCAACAGCATGCATATTTGACGCTTTCAGCATCAGCACCCGTCAACGCTGCCTTCCACATGAGCTTTCATTGCACTTCTGCTGTTAGTCCTGACCTTGCCAAGCTTCACAGTCACTCCAGATACCACCACCAGTTGATCCACAGTGCTGGATCATGCTAGGGGTATGAGAGAATGCTGCTTCACATTTGCCAGTGGGGCTTGTATCAAGATGTGATGTGCTGATGCTCCTGGTACTAAAGCTAATTGCAATATTTCACAGGCACTATTGCAGAAGCAAGTGGTCCTGGCAGACACATTTGTATCAGGATGTGTAGGTTAAACAGGAGAGCATTTAAAATATCTCCTCTTCTTATTCTTAAGAGGAAAAAAAGAAAATACTTTAGGATGTATTTGCTTATCCTTATTTTCATATGTAAGAGAATAACTTAAGTTGGAAAGGACTTTTGGAGGTCATCTGGTTCAACCCTCTGCTCAAAGCTAGGCCAACTATGAAGATACCTAAGGTTGCTCAGGTAAAGGAATGGAGTGCCCAAAATCACTTTGAATGACCTGCTGCAATGTTTTAACACCATCGTAGAGATTCCCCTGCCCTTAGATGTTTCAAAGGTGTGTTTTAAAGATGGATGTCAAAGGTTAACTAAGGATAAATCTATATTAGTCTAGGTAGAGAACAAGTGTTGTATAGTCATCTACAGTACATGTTCTTGCTTTTCTGGTATATAAGAACTATGTTTCTGAAATAGAAGAGAGCCTTTACCGGGGGAGGGGGGAAAGAAAAAAAGAAAATCTAATAAAACCATAGAATGCTTGGGTTGGAAGGGACTTCTACAGGTCATCTGGTCCAACCTCCCCTACCATAAGCAGGGATATCTTTAACTAGATCAGGGTCATAAATACTTATGTTCAAAAATTTTCCATTGTTTAAAGGAATGTGTAAATTAACAGTGGCAGAAACAAAACAAACAAAAAAACCCAAACCCAAGCAACAGTGTCTTAGGAAATGCTGACATGATGGCTCTAATTTAGCATTCAACTATAGAGAAATGTAAACATAAGACTAAATATGGCCGCTCCAATTTGACAAATCATCTGTTGTATGTTGAAAAACGATGTAACCAGGATGTGAAATACTACTGTTTAAAAGCATATTGCTTTTAAGCTGGAGTGTATAATTTCCACATATGCTGCTTACTAATGTTTCTTAAAAAAAAAAACCCAAAACCCAAAGAGCTCTAATTTTTAAAAAAGGATTGCAAATAGCACAGAAACCCAAATCTGCTGCACCAAACTGTATGTTCCAGATCTTTTTCTCTAGTAAAATATTTAATACCTAGTTCTAATTCTCTGCCCCAATTAAACATTTTTTAATATAAAAATCTTTCTTCATTTCACCGTAACTGAGAAATAGTTGCAGTATTATTTCCTCTTCATGTTTTCCAGGTAGCTAAATTGAACTTCAGTGGAGATGGGACACTATTGGGGTTAGTTTAGTCTGGAAAGTTGAGACTGATCCTTTATGATCTCTTTTTTTGCCAGCTAAGGAAGCCGGTCAAGTCATAGACTTCAGAACCTCTTCTTATCCAAGATTTCAAACTTCAAGATGAGCTAATACAAGGAGGCTGGTTTGGTGGAAAAGATAGAAACAAACATCCACTTTTTTTTATTCCTGTATTGGAATTGCTTCTCCTCTAATACTATAAATAAAACCACAAGACTTAGCCCTTGCGTCAGTTATATTCTTCATCAAGGTACTCCAAAACTCTAGCAAGCTAATGCCATGCCTCGGTGTTTTCCCCCCAGGACTCCCCAGTCCTAATCATTACTGTTAATAAAGCACAAGCTTCTGAAAGGTTTTAAACAAGCAGTAAATACTCAGTATTTTAGTGCTTCTTTGAACTTTTAATCTTTGTAATCTAATTTTCTTAGTAGCCTCTCATTTCTTTTGTAATAGTGCCTACAACAGATTTCCAATATTTTTCAAGCTGAGTAGAGTTGATTAATTCCTAGAAAAGAGACTGCCAGGGCAAGCCTAGTAACTCCCACTAATAACTAAGCAATTAGAGTAAATTAGAACAGGAACTGAACCCTAGTCCAGCATATTTGGAAGTGACATTGAAAATAATCTCCTTTTTTTCTTGTTAGGATGCTGTCTGGTCATATATTTGGTGTTCTCAAATAGCTTATTTTACAAAGTAGCCAGGAAAACGATAAAGTGGGTGAGAAGAGAAACCTGGACAGAAATAGAGGGATTTAGCCATGAAAACATGAATGAAAACTGTAAATTATCTATGAAAGTTTACTAGATGACTAAAACCCACAATTTCATATTTGTGAATAAGGATGTCTTTGGTTAGCAGCACTTCCTTATTAAGTGAGGAAGTAAAGGCAGCTATTAAAAATATATCAAATAAATGAGGAAGAGGAGAAAAAAAGAGGAAGGAGGCAGCAAATATGTAAATTAGAGACTGTGGAAATATAAAGAGGGGAAAAACTTGAGAGGAAGCAAAAGAAGTCTCTATCTTATAGCCTAAGGATAGTAAGGTATTTTTAAAAATTTTACTGCAGTAAAATAGTTCCTAACAACTGTGTAGCTCCTGTGCTTAGAAAGAAGCAGAATGATGTAATCAGCCATCACGGGGAATGCAGAAGTACCTTACAACCCCCCTAAGCAACTGTGAAATGTAATGAAGAGCATCCATAAAGAATTAAAAAAATCCCATCATGCCCAGATAAGCAAAAGGGAGTTGTGTGAGGTTTGTAGCCTTCTTTTGCTAATTTGTAATAAGTCGTGGATCGATATGGAAACTTAGGAGTCTAGAGGAGAGGTAACTAAAAGAAAGGCAAAGCAAGATGACCTGGCTAATTCTGACCCAGCTTGTTTGATAACAAAGGACAAATATGGAGAAAGCTTGATATCAGATTCAGCTAGTCGAGGAGGAAAGGGAATATACCATATTGGGCCCAGTATAAAGTGAGGTTTAGATTTTTTTCCCTATTTTTATTTTCAGAATATATTGAATATGTTGAAAATAATCATTGTGTTAAATGATACTGCCAGACTTACTGCCCTTTACAGCCCTTTATCAGCTCCAGTGACACGCTCTGGTGGGCAGATTAGTTGGTGCTATAGCTGGACTTGGCACAGATGTTGAGTGATAGAGGTGGAACCATTACACTAGGATAAATGTGTTGACTTTTGCTGAGACAGTTCAGTATTTTTATCTGTGTCTTTCTTGAGCCCAAGGCTGTCTTAAAGTGTTATAAAAGACCCTTACAAGCTTGGAGGATAGAATATGTGAGAGGTAACCTGTGATGGAAGGCATGTGGGCCATGAGGCTACAGATACGGCTAAGCATATAACACTAATATTTTTCTTAACAAAAATCTATTAAATTTTATTTGTGGAGATAGGGAAAGCAAGAGGAGATCATTCAACTTTGTATGTCACAAAGTGGAACCAGCCTCTGCTGAGCCAATACGGCTAATTTGATTCTAATCAACATGGTCATATGCCAAGTAGTCTAGTCAGTCTGGTTTACATTGATTTGGCATGAAATAATAGGTAAAGGTAACTGTAACTGGTTTCATACCTATTCTTTTTATTAATTGCTAGGTACAATACAAGTGAAGTACATTGTATGGGCATGAAGACACATAAAAATGGAAGGCAATGGTTCGGAAATGGATTTAAGGTTCCTAATGGAAATAAAGCTGAACATGAGCCTTCTGTGGGACATGGCAGTTCTACAGTGATGACAGGAGAATGGCTGTGTTCATAAGATTCATTAGTTTAATATCAGAATAACATGAGAAACTCTCTCACAGCTGAGAAACTCATAAAATCGAGAAAGTGCACAGGAAAAGAGCCATGCAAATTAATAAAATACTAATAAATGCCTTCCAATGGGAATTAAAGAGATCAAGTTGTTCTGCTTAAAAGAAGAGTTGATTCAAACTTAATGAAGTAGCACAGAAACTGGTACTAACCCAACTTTGTATTATTGCTGGAGAAAGCATATAAAAAAAAAAGCCTGTAACAGGAAGCTGAATGGAGGTAAATTTAAATTAGAAATGAAGACTGCAATATAACTTTCCAAAAAAAAAAAAAGGGAGACTAAATCCTCCTTCTCTTCAAACCTTCAAATCAAGGTGTGATGCCTTTATATGCTCTAGTCAAACACCAGTTACTGGATTCGCTACAGAAGCAACAAAGTGATAACAGCATCAGCTTCACACAGAAGGTGACACTGAATAATTCAGTGATCCCCAAGGACCCATGAGTATCTGTTACTCTTCCTAAACTCTTGAAATGTATTGCTGTACAGTGGTAAACCAGAGTTGGCTTTTGTGCTGATACTGCAGTTATTCTATCAACCTATTACACTGGGGTAAAGTTAGACTTAGTAAACTCTTTAGCTTAATCAAGCAAACTGTAATATCTTTTTTTCAAACAGCTTTGCAGGAGCAGGATACTGATGTCAAAAAGTGTAAGCTTAAGAGATTCCAAAATCAAGGGTGCTCATAAGGGCCTTGCCATGTGATGATGACAAAGTACATTTAGTACAGGATTAATTTTTTTTAAGGAAGTTATATTTTCCCCCAAGTCACTTCTCTGCTTTTTCTTAGCTTTCTGCCAGAGAATAGCACACAATTTTTAAATCTCTCACATGTAACTGTACCTTTATTAATTTTCTCTCTATAAATAATCCATCATGACTTGAAAAGACGATAAATTGCAGAGTTAAAGAGGCAGTGAAGGCAGTGTGTCATTTGGATATGGTTATGTCCTGGCATCAAAAGTTTCTTTTATTGAATTGGTTCACCTAGCTTTAATTAAATCCCAAAGATGTAAATGATTGGTCAGTAGAATTATGCAAGGCTTAAATAGATTTGTCCCTTTAAAAGCCTGTGGAACTGTACTAATACTATTGCAGCTGCATGGCAAACTGGATGGATATTGAACCACCTGAAGGATCTTCCTGTTTTGTCCTCCCTTTAAATGGTTACTTCGACAGAAAACAAGTATGGAAAAGCACCTGAAGGTGTTATGACCAGCTGTTGGCTTCAGCATTGCATGACCTTCTGCAGGATCTGTCAAGCATGTGAATAACCAAGAGCACCAGAGGCACATCATATGTGTGGCTCTCTGAGCACTGTAATTGAAGATAGTGATGAATTATGAAGATTTTGATAATTTAGGAGCCCATGGCATACCAGTACCTGTGACATATCTCTTCAAAGGGCAGACTTTAGCATACAAAAGCCATCTGGCTGCTGTGCTGCAGCTAAACCTCCCCTGCCAAACTGTAGATTACAAATATCTATAGAAAGAGATATGTGCATTTCTAGAAGTAACATAAAAACACAGCAGCCATGGACATGGCCACTAGCTGAGTCAAATCCTGAACCAAAACAGTCCTCTGCTTCATTCTTTGATACCAGATCCATCTGAAGCAATGCATGAATAGGTTAATCTTTTAAGAACAGATTAGAAAAGGGTTGATTCTTGGTATATGCTGGAACAACATAAGGAGTAGCTAGTTTTGGCTAGTAAATATCCAACTCTTTCCATGGTTTATCTATAACAACCTCAAATACATGCTCTAGCAACCATCATTGAATTTTTTTCTAGTTAATATTGTTGTATTCAGCTGAAGAAAGCTTCCATCTCAACCAATAATTATATATAATCAATAATTACGTAGTAGGTAACTGCTTGCAGCTATTCTTCTGTTTTCCAAGATCAAGCAAGGGAAAAGCTTTAATGCAGAAATCTTAGTTCTCCATTTAGCACTCTCATAAAATACGAACTTTCCCATTTTATTAATTGGTGTATTATAAGTACAGAGTATTTGTTCAACATATCTTGCAAGAGGGTTTGCAATTTGCTCTGTTTACTCGGACCACATGCTCAGTGGGTTTTACAACACTAGGATTACAGAATCCAGGGAGTATAGGTACCATTGTGATAGCTGATGCTTTTACGTTGAAGTCTTCACTAGAGAACATCCAAAGCTGAGCATGTGAGTCCCTGCAGCCTGAGATGAAGAGCCAAGCTTTTCAGCAGAAACCTGTAACTGATCCAGACCCTGTGTGGCTTAGATCCAGAGAAGAGTGCGTAATATGCACCGATTACTTGGTTACATTCAGTTTATTTTGTTCTGATCTGGAAGGATGGTGTTAAATGTTTCAAAACTGTCTGGGAAAGAAAAATCAAAGAGAAAAAATATCTATATTGTGTTGAGAGAATGTGTTTTAACTAATACAACAATATTTTAAATGTTTTGTAGCATAAAATACCAAGAAAATCAAATCCAAAATAGAGAGCCCCTTCAAAATGAAAAGATTAAATGTGTCCTTGTGAAACATTTAGGTGGAAAAGTTTCACAAATTTTGGTTCTCTCAACACAGTTTTGAAAAGATTTATTAGACCTGTCTTTTTTTTCCAATGGAAACCAATTCCATATCAAGGTTTTCTTCTGACTAAAACTTAGACCTAAGCTGTTATATTGCTTCAAGTACATGTTAACAATGCTTGTTCAATATTTCTTCATTATCTCTTTTGGAAAACTGAGATACCTTGCCGAAAAAAAAAAAACTAAACAAACAAAAAACCCACTTTCCTGTGAAATGTGCATATGTCACGGTTGTCAAACTGGCAACAGCACCACCAACATATATTTGGAAAGATGGCACTTTTTTTTTTTTTTTTGCTTCAAAAATATTCCTCATTCCAAAGAAGACTATAAAATCATTCCAGACTAGATTTTTAAACCTCGAGAGAGCAAGAAATAGCTGCCTGTTATGACTTGCTTTGTAAAGAACCCAGACTCTGCATATGTATAGTCCCACTTGATAATGTTAATGTTCAATGATATACAGATTATAATTGAAAAAGAAAATTAAGACTTGCTTGTTTGAATAGCAGCTGCCCAGGAGAATATTCATTAATTTAGATCATGACTCAACAATGTGGCTCAGAAAGCATAGTCCAGCAGTTGGAAACACATTGGAAATGGTTTAAATTTTTTCTGGTTTTCATCTTGGCAAATATATCCGTAGAAAGAAACTACTGGCCAATTGCACAGAGACGTTGAATGTGTGCCACTGGTGACTAACAGCATATACAGTGGACATTGATTCCAAAAGAAATTTTAATCTGTGCTCAGTTATCATCTTAAATCTGACAAAAGCTCAACTGGTTAGTATCTTATATTTTGTGGTCAAATGATGTCAGCCTCTGTGGACTAGCTGGGTCTACAGAATGAAGAATTAAGGGCCTGCTATCTCTGGGAATAGTCAGGTCACTGGAATGTTAGTAAAATCACTGCAGTGGGTCTGAGCTTTTCCAGCTACAGCTAGGGTAAGAAATGGCTACTACTGCAAACGGATTATAAGTGCTTTTAAAAGTAAAATTAATTCCTTGGAGTACATATAGAAATTGAGAGGGAAACAGAGAAAGCACTTCTTACATCAGCTATATATTTGACAGTTAAATGAACAAGCAGCCCCATTTGGACTACCTAGTGTTTTTGGACAGCTTGCAAGTCTGTACTCTTTGGAATATATCCTTGAACTGAGAAATCACTGCATTATAGAAATATCTCCATATGAAATAAATTATTTCATCTACCTGGAAAATGCACAGAAAGGACCTTCCTGGTAATTGTTCTCTTTTGGGAATCCAGGATCCCATAGAAAGAAAGACCATAATGAAATCTAATCGTAGTGTCCAGTACAAATGATTTTCATTCTATTTACCTTTTTCCATCCCAAAGACCCCTCATAACCATCTGTGCTACCTCAGCATGGGGCTATGCAATGTGCATGCCTTGCAGATGTGCTTGAAAGTCCCTGAGTAATAAAGTAGATGCTGCCCCACCACCGTTTTTCCCCCATCACCCCTACATACCACAATCATCTTTAGAATGAGCCTTCAGCCAATGTGCTATTGCGTCTTGGTGCTGAGGAAACAGAAAGAGTAGACTGTTTCCGTGTGGATGTTTACTGCGTATTGAAGATGTCCCAGCTGAAATGATTTAACTATCTACCTTCAGAATCCCTTCATCAAAGTCAATAGGAAAAGGGTCACGTGGTCTCCTGTGGAACCCCTCTTGATGGGGACATGGTTGCAAATGCCTAATTTGCCTAATGTCTGCCTCCAGGCCTGCCCTTACTGGTGCTGTGCTCTTGTGCACGTGCTGCACTCTGCCACTGCCTCCAGTGTTATAGTGGTTATCATTCATCTCCTCTTACTCACATCTCCAACCTTTATCATGCTGCCATATGTTCCTGAAGCCTTTGAATTGGTACAGCAAGTGATCTTGTGTCCTTTTAAACCTTTATTTTTCAATTTTTTAAAATTTTGTTTCTTCAGAAAGAAATTCTGCAGCTACCAAGGGATTACCTAGTCTTGGTAACATAAAGAAATGAAAAAAGAGAAAGGGTTTTTTTGGGAAAAAAAGTCAAAGCTATTGATGCAAGTGAAAGTTGGCATCAAATTTCATAATTCAAAAATGCTGTAAAATCCAGTTCAGGCTCAAAGGAATCAGGAAAATAAAAATTTTCTACGGAGTATTGAAGTCAAGGTTACTCCCATCTTGATTAATAGTACGTGATCAGAAGTAAGGTGTTAAGATAAGACAAGCTATCACCCCATGACTCCAGCCATTTAGAAGTTTTATTAAAGTCCATCAAACTCCACTTGTAAGGGACTGGAATAATATCCAGCAAATGGATGGACTAAATCTTGTAAATTATCTTCTTTCTACCATTTCAAAGGAGTTCAGAAAGACTTTATAAGTGTCATCTTCACATATCTCTGGAGTACTTCTTGCTTTGTCTCATGTACAAGCCATAGGATAGAATAGATAATTTCAAACTAAAGCCCCCTCAGTGACATCAAATAAAGTCAAAAGGTGAATCTGCTTTGTACCTACAGGAGAGTGGAGGTTGCTGTTGAAGAGTTCCAGCTGTCCTCCAGGTTATAGGTTGAGGTTTTGAATGTAAATCATGCCTTTCTTTCTAACCTCTGTGGGTTTGGCTGGAGATGCAAATGTCCCTGCCTGTTCACACTTCAGATATTTAGAAATGCTTCTCACACTGAGAGGTTTTAAATCAGCAATTTAAGAACCTAAAAGAAGAAAGGCTAATACCCATCTTGTTCTTAATTAGCAAGCCACAGTTACTGTGTATAACTAAATCAGTGCCTGGAGTGTGAATTTTGCAGGAGTTATAAAGTGATGATTAATCCCTAAATGAAGATTCATCTCCTGCTCTTTAAACTCCGAGATTGTTCTCCCTGTTAACAGAGGAAAGGACTTCACTAGATTATGTTTACTGGATCTTACTGGAAAATACACAGGCTGGTAAAGACAAAAACTGTTGTGTTATTAATGCATCAAAATTAATTATGCCAGTATAACTGGTTATCTTTGGCACAAGTACAGAGCTTGAGGGACCAGACATGGTGCTGCCCGATTTGTTACCATGGTAGACAATTACGAAAGAAGTGCAGATCTGGACTTGCATAACTCGAAAGCAGTTCTGAGCAGATTGTAAATTTCCAGGTTAAGAGCAAAAGAAAAACTCCTTTCTCAAAAACTATCATTTAGGACCCAGAAGAATTCTGACCCATTTACAGGGGGGGGAAAAGAGGTACAGTTTAAGGAGCTGTGATCAATGTTGTACTGACTAATGGATTTCACAAACCATTCTGGAAATTCACTTGATGTGCACTTAATCTGGCACAAGGTGGTAAGAGCAACCCAGGTGTGGCACCAGTTTGATATTTTTAACTTGGACTTCTGTAGCTATATGTTCTATAGTTGGGGCTGAATTCACAAGCAAAGTGGTGAGCAGCTTCTGTGAGACTGCAATAAGCAATTCAATCTGGGTCAGATGGTATAACTAGATAGCTGCTTTATTTGAAATTGGAGCTTGGTCAAACTATGCAGTTAGCTTAGGAACTGAGATTGCTTGTAAATGCTGCTTCAAACTTGTGCAGGCTAAATAAATAACATCTGGGATACGGTGACAGCTTTTCCACTTTCCAAGAATGACAAGCAACTAATTTTGATAATCCTATGGATGCAAGGCTGCAGAAGCTTCTTCAGGAAATGGCAGACAACAGTGAGTATCTTTGATACCTAAGAATATCAGCAAAATACTCAGTAAGGTTCTGTGTCTCCTGACTACAAAGGTACTTTTTCAGAATTCTATGCAGACCTGAACGCAGTCCAGTAGTTGAAGTACATTTAAACAGTGTGCCAAGCAGTGTGCTCTTTGCATGTGCCAGATGTAAGCAAGCCGTGATTTATGCGTGCAAATGCCTCTGTGCATACTTGCGTATTAGCTCAGCCGGAATCTAACACAAGCACTTTTGAAAACTTGAATTCTGAGTTTACTTCCCCCATTGTTCTTTCGTATCAGAACAGGCTCTGCTTCTGAAAAGATACAGAGTGGAACTTTACACGAAGCTGAGAAGATAAAAGTTTTAGCTTAGTAGCAAATGGAGGTGAGTGCTAGTGAGTCATCTACTAAGTTTTGAGGGCAGATGGTTGGACAAGAAATTCCAAACCATTCTTCTAACACCACAAAAATGTCTCTTATCTCTGACCATAACTATAGGGTGGTTTAAAACCAAAACCTGGAGAGATGAGAACAGTTCACTTTCTCAGAACTTCACTTCCAAATGCAGCTGCTAAGACCAATTTGTAAACTTTTAACCTGTGACCAATAACAGCAGTTACACATCTGTCATCTTTGTGCAGAAACTGAGTGCTGAAAGGAACAAATGCACATGCATT
>JAAGNO010004232.1:30808-46080 GCA_033439905.1 Ceryle rudis | reverse complement strand
TTGAAGGGGGGGGGGGGGGGTGGGGGTGTATAAAGACACTCTGGGGGGGGTGGCATTGAAGCTTCTTTAAGGATTCTTACAAGATGCCTTCTAGGTCCAGGGCAAGCAAAACTGGACAAAGAAAATGGACTTCAATTCTGCAATGACTCATGATGCTTGGTGTGCTTCTGTATGTTTTAGCCTAGTGATAGATGCTATTTCAAGCCACAGGGAAGACATGTGGGTATATCCAATAGTGAGTAAAGCATTATGCAGCTCTTAGTGGCTGTGATGCCTTGCCATCACGGTACGTTCAACCCATAAAAGCTATTCCAGTTGTGTGTCATCACTTCTAATTGCCCCTCTTCGTTCTTTTGTGGTATGGTATGGTACAGCTCTAAGAGGCCAGAGTTTCTCTTCTGCATTTGTAGCTAAACACAACTTCTGAATAATGGGATTCTGAATTCTGGTAATCCCCTTCTTGATTTCACCAAATTATCTCAGAAAGTTGCTATGGTCATATATATGAAAAAGTAACACTACCGGCAAGAAAGTATCTTCTGCATAACTGAGGGTTATACCTTGTAGCTATGGTGATCTAAGAGTCCAAAGTAAATGCTCCTGTTACGAGCCTTCTGCTCTCTTGCAGTCTCACTTTCGTAAGACCCTGTTCTGAGCCAGTTCAGTTTATTAAGCCAAGCTAAATTAAAAAAAAAAAAAAGAAAAAGAAAAAAGAAAAGAAAAAAAGAAAAGAAAAATAGACCATTTACTCCAGCTTTAATGAAATTAATTGTTTGTGAGAAGGGTTCAGCAAATGCTGGCACAAGGGTAAGGTGGGACGTATCTCAGGGAGCCAGAGATAAGGAGGGAGCAAAGGGTTGTAGGCTGACGAGGAACAAGACTTTGTTGCTCTTTTGGGAGCAACAGGCTATTAGATCATCCTGCTATCTACTCTTTCTGGATGTTAGTCATTGCCTTAAACTGGCAGTGTCATGACAAAACCTTCGTTGCTATTGTTGTTACCCTTATGACACAGAGGAAACATGACCTGTTTCATATAATTTCCCACATGTAAACAGTGAGAAGGAATTTCATGTGTCTGTGTGTTCTCAGTACAGACAATGACTTCTCAAATTTTTTTTTGCTGTCTGATGAGAGTGCTGGGCTGGGAAATAAGGTGATGTTGACTCTGGAAACCATTTCAAAGAGCAAGAAGTAATCCTCATGTGAAATACACACTGAGAGATCCTGAGGAAAGGAACCACTTATCTCAATATATGTTGTCCTCTTAGGTCACTTAGGTGAGGTCAGTGCAGCAACATTTGATGGTATACTTCTACCAAAAAGTTGTAAGCAATCCAGTTAAGACCTAAAAACAGTTAGTGATGCAGTAGAAGGGGTATTTCCGTTGCAAGTTTTGCCACTAAAACTTCACCAGCAACATCTTCACAGTATGGTACATGAAGTGTAGGCTGAGATTCATGTGTGGCCCAGCATGATGCAGCATGCTGTGTTTTGTGAAAAGTAGCCACACTGTGGAATGATTCCCCTGCACACATAGGCTAACAGTGCAAAGTGTTGGTCTGGGTCTAAAACTTCTAACAGTTCACAAGTGGCCTACTCTCTTTATTTCTAGTCTCTAACTTTTCATATACTTCTGTATTGTTATATATATTTCAAATCCCAGATGGGCCTCAGAAGGCCTATAAGAGCATGGCAAGCAGGAATTGCAAGCATAGTGTATAGAATTTCACATCAGAGTTGAGTAGCTGTGCATGAACTCACCTAGTACTTTGTGTATTTGCACAGTGTAATCTTTGTTACCCGATTTGTGTACAGGTGCTCAAATAGTGTACATGGAATGTCAGCAGTTGATGTACTGAAAACATTAAAAAATAGGTTATTATGCTTACGCAAGTTCACTATAAAGAATGCTCCCAAGCTTGCCTATACGTGTTAACTCTTTTCTTTCTGTACCCTCTAACAATCTACACAATAACCTATCTTCTAAATCAGTGAAGCAGTGGCAACATCTACAGAGCATCAGTTTCATTTACCCCTCCTCAAGGAGCTTGTTCACTCTTTGCAGAAGCCTTTTGTGACCCCTTAGATGAAAGACACTTCATCTGTGTAAAATGTTATTATTGTTGTTAGTCTGGTGTTTTCAGTGGATTTTTTTGGAACCTGATGTCCTGCCAAAAGTAACACCCTGGGAATCTTTCAACAACTGTTCCTGGGTGTTCTGTAGGTTGCTGCTGTTTTCTCATACACTGTCCATGGGAACTGCATTCTCAGATTAGAGGGAAAAAAATAGAAGGAAAAAAAAAAAAGTCTGTCCTCTTCCCTCTGTGAAAAGAGCTGCTGTTCAGGCTGTATATTAAAAGATTAGGCCAGTACTTTTTTCTAGTGACTTACTATTCAGGTTGTGTTTTGTTTTCTCATTAACCCCTTTGCAAAACAGTTTCGAAATGTTAAATAAGATTGATGTGAATGATCCTGTAGCATTATGCAAACATTTTGCATAGCTGAGAATGACCAGTTAAAGGAAGACTGGTGGAAAATTAGACCCAGATATTCAGTCAGCAACTTTCAGCCCTGCAGAGACAAAGAACCTTTAAGAGCTAACTTTATAATGAGGAGCTATAGTACAGCATGGCAGAAATTAAAGGGAGGCCCAAATCCCCTTAGTGACAATTGTGTTTTTCAGAGGTCTCCTGGGTTGATGTTGCTGTGAGAGACCTTTGGGAAGGGGTGTAGCAAATGAGGCCTTCCTAGGAGACTGTATTGGGGAAGCAAATGCCTCTGGGCCAGAATAGGAATGGGAGGAGATTAAAGCAGAATAACCATTTCTCTGACAATTAAATTCCCAAGTTCTGCAAATATAGTCTTCTTCTGAAAGGCATCCGTATTCAGCTACTGAACATTGAAATTTCTGAAGTAGGAAAAAAATATTGTAGGAACTGAAATTTCTTATGATTTCTTTGTCACTATATCTGGTGTTTATGCTGTAGTTACTCACTTCAAGATGGCCAAGGGACAAAAGAAGTGGGAACCACTGATTCAGAACTAATGCCCTCGATTTCAAGTGGGGTTCACCCAGTATGTGTTTTGTACTGGAGCTGGAATCTTGTAAGTGGGTAGGCAAATAGACGTGCCTAAATGAACTCCTGAATGTTTGAGGATAGATGGAAGAGTTAGAGAGAAAGAGGATAAAAAACCCAAACCACAATGTGGGGCAGACAAGGCACTAGACTGCGTTTGGAGTGTCATGGTGGTTGTGATGGTAATTAATTATCATGAGCTCAGAGGAGTACCTCATATTAGCTCCCAGTTTCAGTTGTGCATTGAAACTTTTACACATACCTAGCACAAAGTGATTGAGGAGTTTATCCCTATAGTTTTTTTACTTCTGATCACACTCTTCCTTTTCTGGTTTCTGCCTCCCCAAGCAGAGCTCAGTGTTGTTGGAGCAACTCAGCTTATTGGCAATATGTTGTGCAGTAGCCCTGCCAATGTTTTTTTTTGTGGTGCCTTTCTGTGCACTCACTACAGTCTTCTTTTCTGAACAAACCCAAATGCCAGTCTGCCCCTCTTTTCTTATTCACAGTTTTTCCTATCCTATTTGGGCACCCTGATACTCTGATGCTACTGCTGACACAAGCAGAGAAGGTGGACAAATGAAACTTCTTTACAATTAATATGATTATCATGTCCAGTGACTCAATCTATATTTATCCCTCCTGATAGGAATATAAATATTTAGCAAAATCATTACAATTGTTCTCAGTTCTTGACCCAGGCATCAAATAATCTTGTTTTCATTGGGTGTTTTGAGGGTCTTTTACCTTCTGCCCTCTGAAGAAACACTGTCTCAAAGGACACTGCTTCCATCTTCCATCCTGGAAGGCCTTCACTCAGCTACACCTGAATGTAGCTGCAAAGCCTTTCCTCCCCTGCCGTCCCTACCTTAATTTCATTCATCCTCCTAACACCTCAGGTCCTGCAGCACTTGAGTACAGAATGTGAATTTCCCTCTGCTCACAGGTATCAACATGTTAGCATTGACTGTGTACGTAGTACAGGTGCCTTGGGCAAAAGGCAGCCTGAATGCTGCTTGGTAACTGATAAAATATGCCCACGGTTTGGGGCCCAAAGAATATTATCTATTGTATGACCAAGAGGAGTCACAGAGTCTTAACTGCCCTTCACAATGCACCAGGAGGAGAAAAGGGCCTTCAGAAGTCACAGATTTTTCCATACAAAGATCGTGATCAGTAAATCCCAGCCTTCTCTTAGCCTGTGTATTTTGCTGGTCATGAAGACAAGATTTCTGCTGAATCAACCTGACAATTATGCCTGCTGATGAGTTGACAACAAAATAAGTATCGCATGCAGGGTACAAATATATCATATGGATGGAAATGGCTGATAGAGCTGGAGTTCTCAGCTAGATACTGTCATTTATTTCTCAGAAAGGTCAAGAATAGTACTAGAGACAGTGTCTTCTGATTGAAGGATAACCACTGGGAACAGTATCCTTTTAGACTGCTCCAGCCAGATCTGCAGCAGTATATGCCCACAATGTGCTTCATAAACAGATTTCTCAAGTCCATGGACACACATGGTTAATTGTACAGGGCTCATGACAAAGCTCAGTGCTACTTGCTCTTGCACAACTCCTTTGAGGTTTAGCTGGCTGAATTTACTTTTCATAAGTCATTTGATAATATGTAAAATAAGGGGAGGAATATAAAAATTATGTTAGAAACACCAGTAACAGGCACACTGCGCTTCTAGCTGAGAAACAAATTCTCATTAGATAGGAAAAAACAAGGAGGGGAACAAAGGAAGAAAAAAATTGCTTTTGGATCAGAATAAAGAGGAATATATTGTTATCGTTTGGAGCCACAGAGTGATACATCTTTTTATTTTTTAGCTATTCTTTGCTGTTGGCAGCTACAGTGACACCTTTCCCTGCAGTTGGCCAAGCATCTGAGTCAGTCGCTCCCACAGGAGAGATAATGTCCCTGTTTGTACGTTGTGCGAGTGAGGCAAGAGGAAGTGCTTTGAAAGGACCCTGCCCCACCCTGGCTGTAAACACCTGAGTTCACCACCACGCTGGCTCACGCCCGAACCCTGAGCCCATTCCCCAACCCAGGGATCCATAACAGAACTGACATGTTGCTGTGGCCCGGGAAAATGAACACCGTAAGACTGACCTAGTTCAGTAACTCAGGGGGATGCTTAGAGGCTTGTGGCTGAAGATAGTGCAGAGGGGGTTGGAAATGAATCAGAGGGCTACTCAGATCAACATTGCTAACCAAAAGCTAACCTAATTAGTAGCCACCAAGACCTGTTGCCATATGCTTGAGCTGCCTGTCTGAGCCTGGTACTGAGTTCAAATCTCTGCATAAAGATACAGATCTATAGCATGCCTGAAACACTGTCCACATCAGAGATGGCTTTAGTTATCTTTTTTTTTTTTTTTTTTTTTTTTTAATGGTATCAGCAGAATAATTGAGCATTAGATTAGCTCAGAGATGAAACACACCTCTCACTATACTTAGTAGCTCTGTCTAGGATGAGGTGGGGAGCTCCATCTTCTCTGGTTTCTAGGGACAGAGACCTCCAGAACTCTCAGTTCTCTGTATCCGTTCCCCCCCATTTGGCTGACAAGCATCCATCATCTGTCATTTTGAGGACCACACCCCTCTGGAGCTCTCTTCTGGGACTGTACTCCTCTTTTTCTTTTTTTTTTTTTTTTTTCTCTCCTTCATGATTTGCTTCCTATACTTAAGTAGTCGGTTTATTGTGTTTGGTTTAGGGTTGTTTCATTTGTTTGGTTGGTTTGGTTTGTTTGGGGGTTTTCTTTTGTGGGTTTTGTATTTTTTAAATTGATTGTTGTTCTGTTTGTTTGCTTGTTTTGTTTTTATTATTTTTTTCTGGGATGCTGAAGATCCTGCCTCCTCTGAGAATGTGTTGGGTTTTTTTATTTTGATAGGCCCATTTGTCTTTCCACCAAGATGTGTGTAGCTGCACCTGGATATGAGTAGTTTTCTCCTTCAAACTCCATTGCACGCTGGCTCCTCATCTGAGGGGGAGGGAAGAGGGGCTTTTATTGTTCTGGTGGACTTTGCCCATCCCTCTCTGGATCTGAATAGGCTAGTATTATTTCACAAGTGCTAAAGCCACTCACAATGGTTTTAAATGGTTGAGCTGCTGAGCCAGCTGAACAGCAAACACCAGAGGGGAAACCACATTTCGTGAGCGCTTCAGATTCCTTCAGACTGTACGTGGAGCCATTAAGAGCAAAGTAAAAGCTCTTTGACACAACTCCCTTTGGCAACTTTTTCACAGCCACACGCCAAAAATGGGGTCTGGCTAAGGAATTGGTTCAGAATAAACTTCCATGAATCTAGCACATGAGATTGGAGTTCAAATCTGTTTCTGTTAAAAGAAAGAGCAGCTTAATGTATTTTCTTGGAGCATATTAATCTTTTGCTGGATGTCTCTCTGATTAGTGTGGATTGCCAGTCAAGGTATCACCATGGGCTAAAGATGAAAAAACCCAGGTGTTTATGTTATGTGGGAATATTTTGTTTGTATTTGTGTTGGAATCTGGTTTTCTTCTTTACATCTAAGTTAAGAACCCAGATTGTATATCTTACGGTCTTCTGACCGTCCTAGAAGAATTAGATTTTCAGCTAACATGACCAGCCAAAAAATATCCAAGTATATAAACAATTATCCCATTGAAATAAGATGGGTAAAGGCCTATCTAGAGCTGCTATTTCTGTCTCTGTCCAGACTTGTGGAGATAGGGGACTTAATTCTTCCTTAGAAGATATAATTGTGTATTCTCTAAACAAGTTCTTTCACAATGATCTGAGTTAGCTTACACACTCAGTAATGAAGGTTTCCTAGCCCAGACAGTCTTGATAGAATGATTACTTTGAGCAGTCGCACTGAGGCAGCAATAATAATTGATGGTGGTGGTGAGGATCAACCTCCCCCTTCATAGCTTCAGGTTCAGTCAGCAAAAATGTGTGGCCACAGCCTGAAATCACACAGGAACATGCAGGAACACTTCATCTTGAATCAGCTGTAAAAAGGTGCAAACTTGAAGTAGAATAGTTGCATCGAGAGCCTGTATGGTCATTCTGAGTCAGAATTTCTGTTTAATGTAATTTAGTTTGTTTCACTTTGGCTTTGGGGTTTGCTTCCTACTCCAATGTGGTTGAGCATGACTCTAACTCCACCAAGAAAGAGGTGCAAACACAGCTGTGTGCCCAAACTTTTGAAAGCGTGTCAAATTTTGTTTCTATTTGATCCTGAAGGTACGTTCAGCAGGGAAAGAAATGTGTTTGTTCTCTTATTGACAGCTTCAATTAATGTGCTTCCTTACACTGTGTGAAGTAACAGAGTGGTTTCTGATGACTAAATGAAACAATCTTTAAGAATTTCTTAAAAAAAAATAATAGAGATTAAGAATTTAGCCAGTGAGAAGTACAGCTAAAACCACAGAACATATGGCTGCTGTGCGGCAGTGCACCCATCCAAACATGCTTAGTCTCTCCTTCCTGCTTCTGTCACTTTCTACTTGTGTCTTGGGTACACTGATGGTCATTTAACCATCTCCATCTTGACCTAGTATCTGTAAAACAGGCAGGAAAACACCTCTTGCTCCACATGGGGATTCTGAAATTAAATTCATTGATAGTTACAAAATACTTGGAGAACTAAGGGCAGCAGATCTTGGATCTCACACAGGTCCTGTGAGAGTACAAAGTACTGCTGTGTCGTTATTTTCTGCAGAAACATTCCTTCAGCAGAACACAGGCTGCAGAAGAATGGTTGGTTGTTCTTTGGCTCCTATTAGATTGGTAGGAGTAGTTCTTTTTCTCACATAACTAAGCTCTGAAGAAAATTTGGGACTTTAATACCACAAAATAGCATTTGGAGTTGTGTCAGTGCAAAGAGAAATGGGCATTTTCACTGCCATTTCCCCATCCCTAGCTTCTGAGTAAATGTTTATAAAACTCTCTCTGAGAAAAGGCAATACAAGAATACTGTAATCCGGACTGCCCCAGGTATGTAAACATGTAACAGAAACATTTGAATTGGACACCAGAATGATGGAAAAGCCCATGTGCAGGCACTGTAAGATTCACGTCACTCCCACACATATGCATAAATATGCAAAAAATAAAAACCTAAAGAAAAAAAGATCCTGAGCAATTCACAAAACAGTACATAATCTCATTTTCTCGTTCTCATTTCTCTAAACCTGCTGACAGGATTCCCCTAGAATTTCCAGCACTTGCTGAACCTTGACCTAAGCAGCTTCATGAGAAATTTCTTCCCCAAGGGTTATTTTGGATAGAAAGTTCTAAGAACCTGAGTATAATGGTTTTCACATCTGTAATTATAGTTACACATCTGATTCATGTAATTTGACAAGGAATTATAATTTGCCTGGTTCAAAGCAGTGTGTCAAAGTGTATTGTAACCAGTGATGTGAATCTTACAGCATCTGCACGTGGGCTTTTCCATCATTCTGATGTCCAATTCAAGTGTTTCTGTTACGTGTTTACATACCTGGGCAGTCTGGATTACAGTATTCTTGTATTGCCTTTTCTCAGAGAGAGTTTTATAAACATTTTACTCACAAGCTGGGGATGGGGAAATGGCAGTGAAAATGCGCATGCACCCTTTTGTTCTTGGAGAAGCTCCCATTTCTGTGTGTGGTTATTATATGTGCACAGCATTGCCCATTTTTGGCTCTCAGAAGAGAAACATAACAAATGAATACATATTTTTTCAGGAAGTCTAAGAAAAGGTAACTTGGGCTGAAGGCTTTCACTTTTAGTGGTTAAATGAGCAGAGGTGCTCAATAGAGGATTGCAATATTCTGTTTCTTGGCTGAGGGTGAACAGAGAAGCAAAGAAGCAAGTGCATGGTTCAAGTCTCAAACATGGGCCAGAATAAAGCCAGGGGAGGCAACTTTTTGACAAGACACAGAAGTCAATTTAGCTGTGGTTTAACAGGTACTTCACATCACAGAGGACTCTCACGCACAAAGATGTCTCAGACGGGGGGGTTTGCCATTAGCCAGACACAAGAACCACATCTTGGCACCACCATAACCAGGTTTATGATTACTCACTAAATAAAACCCACTCCTTCTGCGCTCAGATCTGCAAGGTACAAGTGTGGCTGAGATGCACCTGCGTTTCAATGTGTGATGCAGGTACATGGTGAGAGATGGTGCTCCTAGAGGTTGTGGCTGAGGAGGAGATGGTGGAACGAGGGAAGAAGTCTCGTTGGTAGCTGATGTGTGGATGTTGCAAGCAGGCCCATCCAGGCTGGCAATGAGGCATGAAGGTTGTCTTTGGTTGGCTTGGTGCAGCTGCGGGCTGACCTCATCCTCCAGACAGAGCACTGCCCCACTGACCTCCTGCCACTCTTGGTGGGGCGTGGGGCCCCCACCATGCAAAGCCCCAAGCACCCCCTCAGCCCCCGGTGCTGTGCAGGTACAATCTTGTCACCCTAGGTCCTGTGCCACTTCACCCTCTTCCAACCCCCACAGGGAGACTTCATGCCTCCTGGGCTCTTCTCCCTCTCTGCTCCCCCTGCTTCAGTTGTATGAACTCTATAAAGTAAGCACAGAAATCTGTTGCTGTTAACTTCTGAGGTTCTCTCCCCTTACCTCAGGGAAGGTGGCAGCAATGCTGACCCAACTGACTCACTTTCTCCCTCCCAGCCTCCTTTTTGGAAATGCCTGGGCTTCCTCAGATTACTTTTCCCCTCACTTTCAACTTTAACCATTTCTAGATGTGACCTGAGCTCTGGCTGTGGTTATCACACATGGAAATGAGGTGCTGTGCACTCTGGACTGTAATGGACCAACCCTACAAGGGAGTGGGGGAAAAATGTTCCATAATTTACTGTTATGGCAGACCTAGCTCCGAGTGAAACTGATATGTCTACTGTCATGTGTTGTAGATCAGCATACACTGTTGCTGTGGTCCTATGTGCAACTGCAAGCAGAGCCTCACATGGATCCTGGGGAGGTCCGGGCATCCCTCATCCCTGCAAGGCTGAAGAGGTGGCACCACTAGTATGGCAGCTTGCCCTCTGCCACAGTGAGCCCAGCATCTGAGTGCTCTGCAGTCACTGTCATCTGGCATCATGGCTTCTTTTCTGTAGCTTATAGCACTGGGGGCCAACTTTTTAGATACATCAGAGGAAATGACTGTCATTGCTTATTTCTTTCTGCTGCAGGGTTATCTTAATCCTACCCTAACCCTAAACCCAGTAGAAGAATCGTATTTAACAACAGTCCCTTGTAGTCTTTCGTGGGAGGCTTCCTCACGCCTTTTGTTTTGTTTGATGTTTTCTGTTTGATATGCTCTGTACTAACATCCCCTCTGTCCCCTTTCTCTTCTCTGCCTTCACATGCAGGGTTTCACTATGGACATGGCCTGCCCAGTGAACAGCATGGGGCCAGGCTCCCTCTCTCAGAAAGCCACTTTCTTTCACTACATTTCTTTCACTACTCCCCAACAAGGTGGAGTGTGAGGGATCAGATCAGCCTCCAGTGTTAGAGCGCTGACTTCCATGGGATGGCTCCAAGGGTGTATTTGACTCCATATGTGCCTCATTTTCCCCAGATACCCTAAAAACTGGGGTCCAGCTCCTCCAATAAAAAGTATCATCCCCAGAAAGGGCATAATGGAACTTTCACCTTCAGTGAGAAGGCTGGCCATGTCCAGGTAGAGTGGGCAGAAGGAATGTACAGAGGAGAAGAGAAAAGCCACATCTGACTATAGAATAAAGGACCAATTAGCACTGAAAGTAAGAAAAAGTATTCTCAGTATGCTGTGATTGTGCTGTCTGTCTTCTAGCGTGTGTTACCAGTTTCTGGGACCAGCACAGATAAGGCTATGCAGACTTGCAGGTCCCTGCAACTGGGGGAGAATAATATAGGAATGATCATTCTTGCTCCTAAGAATGATATCCTATTTCACACCTGCCTTTTGACCAGCTAGGGCACAGTGAATATCTGCCTAAGCTTCTAGTTAGCCCTGAAAGGCTTTACTCTCAAGTAGTACAAAATCTTGCCATCTCAGTGACATCCACAAGTGAAGAGCAATCATTGCTACTGTTTAGACCTTTCCTGCTTTTTCTACCAGCTAGCCTCAGACTTGACCCTTCATCTAGCTGATGTGAAGTTATGGGTAGCTGCCACTGAGAGATCCTGCTGCCTCTACATCCTCTCATGGCCATGCAGTCCTAGTTATTGGCAGCTGTCTGATCCTCCCAGGAACCACTGCAGGACAGCAAACCAGAACACTAATCCTGCCAAAAAGTGGTTAGTTTTTTCTGAGTGTAGCTCTCTGAACCAGCTTTACCAAAGTCAAATGAATGGCATAGGCAGTGGAGTGCACTTCTGGGAGTGGGGACTGGGATCCTGTTTGAGGGGCTGTAGTAATTGGGATAGTAATTGTAGTTTAAAAGCATGGTGAGATAAGTTTCTAGAACTCTTGATAGCTGAGTTGCACACACCATCCAGGGATGTCACAGGAATGGCTCTTTCTGAAGCTCTTGAGCTTTTCTGAAAGACTTTTTCTCTCTCTCAGTGAAGACTGTCGTTATCCAGGCCAAAATTACAGAACCTAAATAATGCTACTGAAGCCCCCTGGGGCAGGAGCACTGCTCAGTTGGTGACATTAGACAGCCACCATTCTAGGAAATCGCTGAAGGAGAGTAAAGGTCCGATGGCACTAGAAAGCCCAGTCTGTCTGTTGCTGCAGAAGTAGGTGAACAAATGCCCATGCCAGGAACTTGTAAGCACATCACAACCTCAATACACATGTTAAAGCCACAAAAAAAACCCCAACCAAAAGTCTAACCCATTTGTGAACACACTCCCTGCACCCCTCATCGGGCCAAGACTGAAAGTGGAATGTGGGAGATGGGATTTACAGTGGTAAGTGGGACTTTCCATTTGTTTTGTGGGCATTTTGGAAAAGTCCACACTGTCACACCTAGAGCTAACCCTATTTATCTGCCTGTCTAAAATCTTCATGCTGTAGATCTGGCAAAAAACTGAGTACTGGAAGTAAACTAGCCAATTATTTAAAATCTTTTTTTCCTTGCAAGTTGCTTGTAAACCTGTCTTTGTTTCTGCAGATGTATTTTGCATTCAAAGTATCCACCGAACAGCTTCTGCCAAAAATCTCAGTGTAGAGTCTGTTTTCAGAATGATTATTTTATCTGTTTACTTTTCTTACTTTTGTTGTATGAATGATTCCCTACATGGTGAGGTATTATTTCTGCTTCTTGTCCCAGAGGACTGTAAAGTTTTTTTATCCAAAGAGCAAGACACTATAAAAAGAAAGACACAACATACAGTATATAGCTTCTTTTCAAATATGAATATGGATGATATTCATCCAGTGTACATCCCTTAAATGCCCATTTATACAGAACATAGCACCCATTCATGAATAAGAAAATATAAAAATACAAACTTAATAAAACTCTGGAGCCGTTTAGTATCAGTCCCGATCTTTGCTCTGTTCTGCAATATTCATTTGGGGCTCTGACAGACTTAGCTGTGGCAATAATGTCTGCGTGTTACTGAGTTCAGCTGTCCACAGACTTTCCCCAGCTTGCCGCTGCTGTGGTGGGAGTGGTGGAACGGATGTTGTCTCAGTCACTCCCATTCAAAGTCTGGTATTTTAGCTTAAATCACCAATGAAATGGGGTTGTGTTAAGATGCCAGATCATGAACTGCAGCAGCTGAGGTACACAGCTAAACAGATTTAATGGCTCCTTTGCTACTGAAAAGAACAGTCTTGTATGTCTCCCTCCTCCTCTCCACCCCAGCAAATCTCTATGGAAAGGTTGGAAGCAAAAGTCATGGGGAATAATAGTGTAAGGAAGTGTGCAGATAGATCAGCCAGATAAATCAAAACCACACTCCTGTTTATAAATCTTTGTTTCCTGAAGTAAAAAGAAATTGGTGGTGGGATCTTGTTGGATTGTTTTATTTGTTTCTATCCCAAATGTGTTTTTCAGTTCCCAGCTACCTCAGGACGTATTCTTTTATATCTCATAAGGTTACTAGTCTGCCTGACTGGTTTCTCGTCAATGGCAGATCATTAATAGGGGAAGGTGAAAGTTTCACTTAGAAGCCACAAATAGAGATGTCTGAGAAGAAAAAAGGCATAATTCAAATTAATTAATGTTAAAGTTTTGTCTTTAAACGCGTAAATTAATCTTTTTAATTAAAATATTTTAATTCAAGTCATCTTTTGTCTTAGCACTTGGCTGGCTGGCATAGATCTGGCAAGGCTTTTCAACAGCCTTGTGGCTTTTTTTTCTATTTAGCAACTTTTACTTTTAGCATCTCTCTGTGCACAGTTTGAGGTTTTGTTGATCTTCCTAGAAGTCAGAACTGGAAAACATATTCCTCTGAAACAAGAGACTTTTTGTGAGGGAGACAGCTGGTTAATGGGAGATATTTTTTGCTGTTAAAAAGCAGTCCTAGGTCTCACTTATGGACAGTTGGTATATAACCTCTCAAATGTAAGATACCCCTTGCAGTCTGGTCAGCAATTATGCCTTTGCCTATGGGGAACTGAAAAGTATATTTATTTTTATCCTGCTATTGGCTTATGGGATTTGGAAGTACCTTTTTTAGCTTGCATAACTGTAAATATTGTTACTGGACGTCCCAACCTCTTCTCAATGCTTGCTCTAATATTTGACCTTCTAACCTGCTTCAGGAGATGGCAAATTCCACAGGCTGATGACATGCTGGGTGAGGGAGTGTCTCCTGTTACAGAGACTTTCAATTTTGCTGAGTGAGCTCCCTTCTCCTGCTTTAGGATAAGCAAAAATGTTGGGGGACTGATCAGTTCTCCTTAGACCATTCTTAAATCTGAAATATCTTCTAGCTATCCCCTGTGCTAGGCCAGAGGCTCACATTGTTTTCATTCTATTGTTACCTGTATAGCCTGGACATGTAAATGTTGTATAAGAAATGCTAGTAGGTACTGTGCAGCTGCTTTGGGCATAGGACCCTCTCCCTGTAACTAAAAATTCCTGCTTCTGTATTTTATCATTGTTAACTTTGATGGCCGTTCCTGCTACTTCATCCAGAAGCTCTTTGAGGACGAGTGAGTCATGCATTACCAGCCCAGAGTATGCAGTGCACATTCCCACAAACTCTTCATAAACCCACAGCTGGAAACTTCCAAGAAGACACCTGCTCTGCCTTCAGTGCTCAAAGCAGGGACTCAAAAGAGATTTTTAAATGTACTTTCAACTGAAAGGCTTTTTTTTTTTTTTCCCCTCCCCACTGATCACTCCTCTCACCACATATCGTGGCCAGGACCCTCTGCTTGTCTCAGCTGTGTGTTGTGAATCCTGACCTGGATTCTGCCATCTCCACCAATTTGTCATGAATGGGTGCTTTAGATCACTTAAAGAATCATAATCAAAGCTATCAGTGAAAGTGGTATTAATATGATGTTGCAAAAGTGCAACTCAACAAGGTTTTGACAGCAAGGTTCACTCTGTTACTGTATAACACAATCATTTGAACAGTGATTCTAAGCTACCAAGTCACGAATCAAAGTTTCCAAGGCACAATTTAAAGTTACGAAAACAAAACCAAAGTTACCAATGCACAAATCAGTTACCATACTACAAGGTTATGCACAGTATCAGTTGCTTACCAAAGATCTGCTGTTAGTAAAAGGTGTCTCTGCCTCAAGGAGCAACCTTGAGAGGCGTCCCAGGCTCAAGGGGAGAACACTGTTCTGCAGCCAGGCTGCTTATCTGGGAAAGCTCAAAAAGGGCTCACTCAAGCTGTCATATTTATGGAATAAAGCGGTTGGCTTGTATTCAAATTACATGTGATGGGAAAGGTAAGCATGAGACTCCTTGTACCCACAACTTTCTTTGTTCCTTGATAAATGAGTCTTGGAAAAGCCACCCACTATTCAGCTGTTAATTGCATGATCGATGTTCCAAGCTTGTATGCATCGATGCTCACTGTGTCACTCTGTTCCTTTGTGAGTCTTCAGAGAATGGGTTGAAACTAGAGGCATTCTTGGTCCATTTATGGCTTAAGCTTTTACCTCTTTTGGAGCCTGAACCAAACTACTGCTAGTTTGCGCATCTGTCACACTTACATGGTCCTATGTAATGCTCTTTCCCTTCCATGTCAGCATTGTATATTTCCTGGTCATAAGCATGCAGGAAACTGTGTGCATTCA
>JAAGNO010004232.1:19763-30708 GCA_033439905.1 Ceryle rudis | reverse complement strand
TATGTAATGCTCTTTCCCTTCCATGTCAGCATTGTATATTTCCTGGTCATAAGCATGCAGGAAACTGTGTGCATTCACCTGTATGTTGTACTGTCTGGTGGCTTCATGAAATCTCTGTAAGGTGTCACAAAGAAGATCCCAGTAGCATGATTTTTCTCGTGGTAACTGATGTAGAGGTGGATAGAAACAATCCACACTTTCCTGCTCTAGAAATAGGTATGCTCTTCTCAGTTTTGTAACTCAAGGAACCTTTGACCTATGGGCTTCTTTATTTGAGTATTGTGAAGGTTGAACATGCTGAGTATCACTTTTATCACTTCACTTAATATCAAGGTGGGTTTTTAAAAAAAAACCCTAAACCCCAGAATTTTCAGAACTTGATGAGCATTTTAATTAGTGAAGCTGATTTTTTTAACTATGAATCCTGGGCTTCAAATCCACAATAGACCTGAAATTTTCCATTGGGTGGAGCAATTTAGTATACAAGGACTTATTTTGACTTATTTAGCATCATTTTCTTGCCCTCTTTGCCCTTTGCTCCCAGTTCCTGGCATACTGAATTCTATATTTTCCCCCTTATTATCTATTTCTAAGAAAGCCTAACCTCTCTCCTCCTCCATTCTAAATAGAGTACAATTTCACCAACTGTTATAGCCACTTGTGTGTCTTCCTCAGTTATCATATCTCTTATCTAAGCATAACTGTTCCCAGGTCTTCAAAAACTGCTCTGCACCCCACGTCTTGGAGGTACGTTCTGCAGGATAAGGGAATCTCAGTTGTTCTTTCTAGTTAAAGATAGTTCTGATTATTTCCAAGGGACAATTTTTTCCATTTGAGTTTCTTTGACACAGGCAAAAGAAATAAAAAATGGGACTTCCCCACTTTCAAGTCTAAGGATGGTTCAGACCATTACAGACAGAAAAAGCAGCTTCAGAATTGGGACCTTGCTGCCAGTCTACTCAAGGCTGGAAGCTGTGCCCTGAGCAATTCTACCCTTCTCCAGAATTGTCTGAAGCATGGATCCGGACTTGAACTTCTGAAGTTTGATGTGTGTTTGTGATCTAGGCTTTGCTTCCATTTCACCTCTAATAGTTTCTTTTTCCAAACCCTTGGGTAGTTGCCCTTTCCTAGAACACATGCTGAGCACAAGAAACCCCCTTCTTAAAAAGTACAAACATTCAGAAGAGGAACACAGAGAACTGAAAGAGCTTCACCAAGAACTTTTGTTTCTCAGTAAACACTGCATAGGAAACCCTGGCCTCTGCACTCTCTCAGCATTTGCTCTATTTATTTCTTTTCCTCCTCTCCAGATTGGGAGCACTTTCTGCCAAACAGAGAAAGGCTTTGTGAGATGAGGAACGGCTCAGATTTTGAAGCCTGTAAAGTATGTACTGCCTCCTTCTGAGAGCTGAAGGCTAACTTTGCCTCTGCTGCTCCACCTTCCCGCAAAAAGCAGCTCTTTTTAGTAATACCCCTCTTCTTACCCTCACTCTTTTGGAAAAAGGCTCAAAACAGCTCCTGGAAGAACAAGGCAGAAATCTTGCCGCTAGCTTTTCATCAAAGTAGAACAGAGGAAAAAAGCAGCACTGAGTTTTCAAGTGAAATTGGCTGCCAAAGCTGAGGAGAGAATGTCAGGAACAGTGGATATTTCCCCCAAACTGGGGATCTTCCCTCCCACTTCTCCCTCCCACAGATATTTCCCCAAGATGGACTCACTTGAAGATTGATGCTCTCCCCTTCTGAGGCCATCCTTTTGCCCCCAGGTTTCTTCCTCTGCAGACGGTGCACAGAGCGGAGCACTCTGAGCTCCTGGAGACTCTCTCTTCACTGGACCGGGACGCGCAGCTGCTGGAACAGACCTGCTATTCATCTGGCGGCGGACGGCTACCCGTCTTGGCATCAGCTGGGGGGTGAGAGAGGGGGTGGCACACCAATTCTTCATTGTCCAGGCAGTCTGTGGAACAAGCGTCCCTCTTAGACTTTCCGTGACAGTTGTGTTCATGATGTGTCTGTACTACCTCTCTGAGGCCAGCTGAGCCTCATGAGCTCACTTGGGCTGGGACGTGGTGATGCAGCCAGTGTACCAAGAGGTTCCTGGCATGGGCTGTGCAGTGATCCCAATCTCTCCCTCTCCCACCAGCTCACAGCTGAGCATATGGATGAAAATCTACCGGTTGAAGAGGTTAGGGCCAGAAAGTCGTGCCTGATAGCTGCTGCTGCTACAAAGATAATGTTGTATCTCCAACAAAATTTGCACTTTACTCTCTATATTTCCATCTTCTCATTTTTCTCCCCAGCCAAAATGCCCTTCCTTTCTTCTTGGCAACAATATTTTTAGTTGAATTTGATATGTCTGGTCTTAGCTGAAAGCAAATCTTGTTTCTTGCTTAAGTTAAAAGAGGCTACGAATGACACTGGAATGAAAGTGTATGCAGCCAGAATCAAGTCACAGTGTAGAAAAACATGTTATTATTAGGTGGAATCTCCATGCAGAAAAATCAGTGTAATTCTCTAGATTTTAGAGAAACTCTGCTACTCTGTGCTACCTGTGGATCAGGTAGGTATGTTTGGCTTTTGAAGGACAATTTCTGCGGTTACAGTTGCAGAGAAAAACTATGGTAAGTAACATATTCTGTTTAAACAATTTAGCCAAAATCATGTTCTAACACTCTAACCTGACTAAAGGTGCTGACAAGTCTGTCAGTATAGGATCCTGTTGCATTGATGCTTCACAGAAAAAGGCCTCATTTTGCCATGAAAATAACAGTTCTTAGTGCCATGAGTTCATTTCTAGGTGCTGATGAATTCATCCTCCCTGCATTCCTCTCAAACAGGTTTCGGTTTATTGGTTTTTTGGTTTGGTTATTTTTTTTTTGAACTTATAGATCTACATGCTGAGGCAGTGAGATGTGCTTAGGGACCAAGCTAATGTCATGGAGAAAAGCAGGGCTAGGATACAGCTCATTTCACCCTTAGGGTTTGGCCTAAGTCTAAAAGCCCATCAGGAACCATGAGGCTGATTCTACAATCAAAAGCCACCCTCATAGTTCCCACTTTTGAAAGAAAATTAAGATACCTGTGTCTTGTTGTCACTGAAGTGACTGCTTGAATCCTACCTGGAAATGCAGGTGAGAGGAAAGAGCCTACTCATTGCTCCATTTTAGCACCTGTTGGCTTTTTGGTTTTCAATGTTTTGATGTTTTTTGGTTTGTTTTAAATGCAAGAAGTGTTTAACCCCAAATGCAGCCAGCTGCTGCTGCTGTTGACTTGCTGTCCTGGTGGGAATCTGTATGTTAACTAAAATCTCCTTGTAAGTATACTATTGCACAGATGTCAATATAGATAATCACCTGTTTTAATTTATTTTTCTTAGTGTAGTCTATAAAAAGTTTCAATAGTTGATCATTTCATAACTAAATATTTTTATTCATAGATAATTTACATTAGGTGGGTGTCCACTGTGTTTGTTGAGGCATTCCTGGGAGTTAAAAGGACTTTGTGTAGTGCCTTTTCTTTGTGAACAGGCTTCCAGCAAATGACCTATGAAGGCTGGCCAATTTTTTTTTTTTTTTATTTCCTATATGTGCTATAAGCATAAAAACAAGCCTAAAATATTTTCTAGGGGTCTGAAAGGACTGAGGTATCTATCATTTTATTTAGTAGATAAACAAGTATCACCAGTGTACAAATTTCAGACAAGATTATATATAGATATATAAGAAGATATATAACAACATGCCTTTTAAAAACTAAAAATTCTTAATATATCTAAATGCTATGCTAGGGACTTTTTTTTTTAATGCATTTTCCAGAGAGGTATTGCAGAGAGTAATAGTCTTGCACTGTGTCCTCAGAATACCTACAGAAAACAGTCAAAGCATACAGAAACCTTTGCATCTTTGTAGGCACTTCAATCAAACCAGGTTCCCAATGTTCTCTCCCAGTATAACATGAAATAGTCTTCTTGCAAAGCATATTAGTACTAATGGCTGTATCAGCCTCCCTTGAAGTGTCTGGAGCCAAGCACATTAGAAAGAGAAAACTTAAAATAATAAATTTTCTCTTGGAAATTGTCTAATAGCAAAGGTCTGAGCCAAAAAAAGTGAGAAGAGAAGGGAGTGGGGTTTTTTTAAGTTGCCCAAGAAAGGAGTGCCTCAATGAACACAGTTATAACTAAGATTTACATGTGACTAAATGCAATTACAAAGAACTATATTTTTGGAATTGACTTCCTAGTAGCAAGAATGCACCATTGTAATGGCCCAAAGATTAAGGCATAGAAAATGCAGGCCAACATCTAAAAGGGATTGTATGACATGAGTGGCAGCACTCACCAGTTTTAGACTCAACAGCCCCCAGACTCTCTTCCAATCTCTTTTTATAACACAAGGCAAGTGGGAGATCTTCAAAACCTGTCTGGTTTGATGGGTATTGATGGATTAGGGAGTCTTTTTGATAATGCATACTAAAGACAGATGGGGAAAGAGGAGTGTTCCTTAAAAGGAGAGTGAGGAGTATCTGGGGCATGACAAAGAACAAGTGTGTGATTTTCATTGCAATATCAGCCCATGCTAGCTGAGAGTGGCGGGGAGCCTCTGTGGATCAGCTACATTCATTTAGGAGGAGCATGCATGGCAAGGTTGCTTATTTCCACCCCCATCCTCTTCCTTCCCTTATGCCAGCCAAAGTGTGTGTGCAGCCACCCAAGAAAACAGACAGAATAATTTCTTCCAGCTGGAAAAAAAATTAAATTTGCAGGCTATTTTTTTGGCTGGGATCAGATCCCTGACCTGGTTGCGCACATAACTGCACAAACACTTATGCTGGCAGTAGGGAGGGCACCCGGTGGGAAATGGAAAAAGCAGCTGGGAGTGGAGAAGGGTGGAGACAAGCCAGTTCAAGCAGCATTGCTGCAGAATGTGTAACCACAGCGTTGCAGTGCTGGTGCCACCAGTGGGGCTGGCCTCTGCAAAGGAGATATGAGAAGAGGAGCTGCAATTCTTGACCTTCAGCACTAGCCAGTAGAGATGGGTGGCAGCAGAAAGTAGGCTATACTGTGTGAAAACTGATGCAAGAATTGCTGTTTCTCACCACTCCTGGATTTGCTGTGATACTCAAGAAAGAACCGTAACCTGTAGGATAACTACACTTCTAACAGAGCAAATAGCAGGGCAGCTTCACTTATTAACCCTTCCCAGGCATTAAGAAGCCAATAAATCTCTCACAGTTTAGGGTCAGGGCAGCCCCTTAGACCTATAACAGATGCTTTCTTTTAACCCCCCTCCCTCCCCAAAGGGGAAGAGAAAGGGAACAAGGGAGAGAGACGTAGCGATTAGAAAAGGAAACTAGAACAGCTTGAATGAAAATGAAAAGAATAATAATAAAAATGGAATATATACCAATATACACAAAACCAGTATCGAACCCAACCCCCCCGATGGTAATTACATCATCGTCACCACTGATACTGTGGAGCAGGCACCAGGAGAGTCCCAGTCTGGGCCCAGCAGCAGATAGGAGCTGTGTTCAGGAGCTGGATTCTGGTACTGGGTTCAGGAACACACAGATCAGGACTGAAAGCAGAACTGACAGAGTTCTCCTTGTATGCTGGCCAAAAATGGAGGGATTTTGTGTTACAAAAGTGGTTTTGGTTTTGGTTTTGGTTTTGAGACACCCTTTTTCCACCCTATAATTTTGATCCACCTCTTCACTATATCAGGAAAGAAATGTGCTGCTGGTCTATTATGGGTGCATTCCCCCGATTCTCTGAGAGGATATGAAAAGAGCCTGACTTGCCTAGCCTTATGGAATGACAACCAAGAGGGATATTAATGCCAACTACGTATCCACTAAGCTGGAAAATTCTAAGGAGATGGAAATGCAGCATTAGCAAGGCAACTAATTAATAAACGGGCCAAGAAAAAATGCTAGCTTAGAAATTAGAGGAAGATTCTTGGCTGCCTAAGTGCTGATGTTCTGGAGAAGCCAGCCAGTGAGAATAGCAAGGACAAGCAACTGAATAGGACTGGAGATGCAGTTTGCTGAGTTTACCAAAAGGATTACCTGATATGACTGCCTGAAACAGGCAGGGGCTGACCCTGCTAACTATGCTTGTCCTAGGTCCTATTTTCTGTGTTTCACTGGTGGTTGTCTTCAAAGCACAAACCTCAGCAATGCTGTAGATCATGCCACTGCAAAAGTGAAGGCAAGTGACTAGCTAGCCAATTGCCCATTTTTTGTAATTTCTTTAGGACCATTAGTCCCATTATCTTTCAATTAATGGTGAGGTTATAGCTCCTGGTTGGCAGGACTAGCTTCACCTCTTATAGGAGAGAACTGCTGTGCATAGCCTAGTGCTTGGAAGAGTAATAATCTTAAGGAAGGATCTGGAGACAGAGAATACAAAAATGCAAGTAATACTTCCAAAATTCTCCCAGAGAGTGATAAATGAACATGTACTCACCCAGTGAATCATTAAGTTATATGAAAACAAGGCTAGAAGGGATTTTAATGCATTACCCATTCCTTCTCCTGTTCCAAGAGTACAGCAGATCAGTGGTACCTGTCCCATTATGACAGACATTGCTCCAGCCTGCTTCAAAAGCATTCCAGATGTGGAGATTTCCAAGGCAGCCTATCCCAGTGCTTCAGTAACACCATCCTAACAGCTAGAATGGTTTTGCTAATATCAAATGAAAAAAAAAGTCCCTGGTGCAATTTTAGCCTGTTATTCTTATCCTCTTCATGTGGGAGAGAAGAGATTATTTCCCCCCTCTTTGCTGCAGTCGTTTACATTTTTGAGGACTGTTATCATGTCTCTGTTCAGTCTTCTCTATATTTAAGAAAACAAAAATTCCTTTGCAGTTTCCTCATAGGTTATATTTCATAGATCTGTAAGTGCTCTTGTTGCTCTCTGAACTCTTTCCTGTTGAATTACTGGAGAGTTTTGAACTGCTGGCAGTCTGCATTAGCACAGGTGAAAATGGCAATGGGGGTGCAAGTGTGAGAAATAATGGAGAAATAATATTCTGTGTATTTGGATTGATAATATGGGGGTCTGGAGCACAGACTTTAATTTTTGTAGGGTCTGACTAAGTGTGAATTTTCTGTCTGTCCTTGAGGGAAAATCACTACTTTGCTCTAGAAAGCCAGGACAGATGCTAGACAAAAAAATGGTTCTTTTATCACTCCAACTTTTTGAAATGTTGTGGTAAGCCACAGTCAGGCTGAGAATAGAATAAAGGTGGAACAGGCTATAGGGAGATCAAGCTTACCTCCTGAGCACCAACTGAATCTCATGTAACAGGCTACTGATAATTCCCAGAAATCCCAGCAGCCCAGACTTGCTTTGGCTTTCAAAGGAAGGATTTGGAGTGATGAAACCATGTTCTATTTGGAGAAGAGTTTCTGAAGCCTGAACACTCTTTCCTGGGTGCTAGACTGTTGGATTTTTGTCTTCTTTAGTCAAACATCTGCACTGGAAAGGTAGCTTAAGGATATTAATTAGCCACAGGCCTGGCAAGAGAAGATTCTCCTCAAGAACCAGGAAGCACAGACAGACTACAGCCTGACTGCCACTTCCTTGAGCTCTTTGAGAGCTCAGGCAGACAACTAACTTCGATGTCAATCCTTATCTTCTACAGGGGAAGGTGTAAAAGGTTAGAAAAGGGTTATGTGCATTCCAGTATACGCCCCCTCTCTTTAACACCTCAGCCACAGCCTACAGAAATTACAGGTTGCTTCATGCTTGCTTTTCGTCTCATTAGTTCAAGACAGACTGATGCTTGCAGCTTTTTCAACACCAGTGGGTCAGGAGGCACACACATACATGGCCACACACACTCAGAGGCACACCCCCCATTACATGATCATTGTTAACATTGCATAGGCTTTTAGAGAGTCATAACACATTCCTCTTTAATGAGTCCTCCAGTGATTACCAAAACATTTTCTGTGATACTTCTGAACCTAAAGCTTGCCACTATCTATGACTCCCTCTTACATGTTCCTTTGCTTTTCTCATGGAAGTCTCCTCTGAATCTGGCCCTAGAGAACTGGGCAAAATAAGGTTCTTCCCTTTTTGTCCCTTTCCGTATTAGTACTTTTCCTGGTGTTCCTCTCTGCTTGAACTGTCTTTCCTGAATCTGACTGTGGCAGCAGATCTTGTCATCGGCACATTTTGCATGCTGTGAACAAATGCTGCGAAGTTCCCTGTGTGTCATTTCACCTGTGTGACATTTTCCCAAGTGCCTGGAATTTGAAGCTCAAACGCAGTCATGGGTTACTCATACAGACTAATTCATAAGATTTGGATCACTCCCATTTGCTTCAGATGGAGTCGAATAAATTTTGCAGAAAGTGGACAAATCCTCTACAAACAACATCTCCCACATTCCCTCTCTTGTACACTCCCTCCTTCCAATGTCCACCCCCATCTCCCCACCTACTGCTGCAGAGAAGTTACCCAACGATAAGCCGAGGGGTAGATATGTTAATAGCATTCCCTTCTGCCACCTTTGTTTCTTCCCATCTTAATGCCACACAGTAAATAGAAAAGAAACCCTCATCTTTGCTTGCTCTCTCCCTTCCCCTTCCCCCATCTCTGCCCTTCTGACAAAGTTTCCAAATAAACCTTGAAACCCACTATCAGTTGTAAAGCATCTGATCAATGAAAGACACAGGAGCCAGTAATATGAAACCCTTTGTCTCAAGATCTTAGTGTTTCTTTATGAACTTCAGTCTTTAAGGTCAGACATTCTAACTACTGTTTGGCTTGATGTTCATTGAATACAAAGTCAAACAAGGGGCAAGCCTGGGTAGATTATTCCTCTGTTTACAAAGCAAGCAGCATACAGATCTGGCAAAGTAGACATTAAAAGGGCATCCTCATCTAAAGGACAGTGAAGAAAAACAAGGAGAGATTTTGCATGGCAGGACCTGGAGCATCGCTCTCAGTGGGCTGCTTTGTCACCAAGTACTGATGAACTGCAGATAACTCAAGCAGCAATGACTGCAAGACAGTGAAAGATGTAATTTGCAAAGAAGTGTTTTAAAAGCAAAGCATGTGGAGGATAGCTAAAGTCCGTACATCCTACAAAGCCTTTTTAGATGCACAGAAAGCCTCCTGTCTACAGTTAGCTTTACAGCAGCCCTGAAGGGAGACAGCAGAGAAGGGGGAGATTCCACCAATATTTGAAACAGGAGGGAGGAGGGAAGTTATTTAAGGAGGTAAAAATACAAGTACAGTGGGATGAAATTAAAACAGCAGCATCTGACAATTGTACAAAATTTACTGATGTTTTGGCATCGTGTCTCTGTGAAGAGAAGTCCCATCTTTTTACAGCAGTTCTAATTTGACGTGATTTAGCTCTGAGAAGCATACAGAAACAAGACCAAATAATTGATTTTATGGTGGAAGGTGGGATTAGGAAATTTAATGTAGTTATTGGATCTGTGTCTTGAATGTACTTTCACGCTGTGGAGTTCCAAGGGAAAACAGAATTTTCAGGATCAAAAATGGTGTCTGTACAGACATTTATGGATACATTGTTCCTCACTGCTAGGATCTCTCTACAAAAAATGGGGGCTAAGAGGTTTTACTGTCTGGTGTCTTCAAACAATTTTGTCAACAAGCAGATGAGATCTGTTTACATTTTAAAGACAGTCTATTTAGTTAAATTGCCAAGCATTACGAGTCCTGTGGTTATGGCAGTGTCTTCGGTCAAGACCAGAAACACAAAGTGCATTACTATATATTATTCAGAAAGTCATGTCACTGAGGACAGCCCACCCGGCAGTCAGTGGAAAGGCTTTCTCTGTCTTTAAAGAGCTTAAGAGCAACCATGTACTAATCCAGTAACTATGTGCAAAATTTATATTTATTTGCTGTCAAACTCCCTTTTTGTGCTGCAAATGGCAAATAAAAACCTTACACTTAATCTGGTTTGACGGGTATTTTACGTTATCTGGTGCAGACACAAGAGCTACTAAAGTGGTTTTGCTTTAGCTTTGTCACTTCCTCAGCATTTGTGACATTTGTGAGAAGCTCTTTTAAAGACCTTTTGCAGTAAAATTTCCCAGTGGAAAAGGACAATTTCAGACCTGACAATGGGTCTTAGTCGAGTCTTACTTGATGAAAATTACTGGTCTCTACAGTTTTGATTCTGAGTCGGATGCAAATATTTCACTGGTGTGGTTCCAAAGGCTTTGCTGGAATCCCTCTGATTTACACCCATATGAGATCAGCATTAGGGCTCAGTGTTTTCATTTTTCATTTGTTATTCTTGGCCCTGCTATCCTTTTACCACTGTTGAATACAATGTTTCTACAACACCAGATGTGCGTGTGAGATGAGGGAATATGGGGAAAAAAAAAAAAAAGATTGCAGGGATTCACTAAACACATGATCTTCTTTTGTCCTGTATTATGAATTCTGGGCTTTTACACCAGTATGACTGCATGTATTTCTACAGGACTGTTTCTGATTACCACCAGGAAATTAAGTTATAAATCCTTTCTAATATAAGTACTTTTGTTACAGTAGCTCCCTAGAAAGGATCATTCCACTGTGCTCGGTATTAGCTTGTATAATGACTGATACTGAATGTACAACATTAGCCACAGATTTTGCCCAACTTCCAGGTTTCTGATCTCTTTTATAATATTTCAGTCAATCATTATATTATTGACTAGCTTCAAAGTATTATGGGCTCTGTTGCTCTTTTACTACAGGCTAAATCAGTGCTCATATTAGGTGGTTGGAGATCTTAAGTAACATAGTTATTGCTCATAGTTCATAACAGTTATCACATAGTTTATATCAGTTAAAACTGGTGGGAGATCCAAATCTGCTCTAGTATCAAGATTCCTTTGATGTTGTAGGAAGAACAGGTTCAAATCTGCAGAGCATTGGCCACTCCAATCTTAAGCAGCAAGGCATTAAAGA
>JAAGNO010004232.1:9148-19663 GCA_033439905.1 Ceryle rudis | reverse complement strand
TTTGATGTTGTAGGAAGAACAGGTTCAAATCTGCAGAGCATTGGCCACTCCAATCTTAAGCAGCAAGGCATTAAAGAGCTTTAGTCAAATGAGTAATGTGACCAAACAATCCATCTGCTCTTCATCTTGCACAGCCAATCCCTGTGTGAACAGGGAAGCCAAGGCTGTGTGATCACCTGCATTATTTTGTGCCTGAACCTGACACCTGGCTACTAGAGTCAGGCTATAGCAAGCTACTCACAAAGTCATCTGTTTAAAAGGTCTGGGGCATCGTTACTGATTATGAAAGTTAAGGGGATTTTTTTTTTTTCTCCCATCTTGAATTTGTTCATTCACTATGTCCACTGAAGACCAGGCTCCAGGTAAGGGAAATAAATGAATGGGAAAAAAACAATCGGAGAGCATCAACAGCATTCTATTATGTATCCCATCTGAAATTAACTTCCAGTTTGTAAGGGTGAGGTGTTGCTAAATTAGTCGTCTGGGATTATAAATGTTTTTAAATACTTCTTAGAGCATTGACAGGCAGCAAGAGTAAATTTAGGACTTTAGAGTCATGTTTTATTCTCATTTATACTGCAGTATGCTTACAGTTGATAACTTGATGTCAGAAATTCACCTCAAATTAACACTGATAGAAATGATGCCAGAATCTACTCCAGTAAGTATCCACTTTCTCCTACACCCATTAGATCACATTCAAATCAAGTAACAGGAGCAGAATCCAACCCTTCCTTGCATATGCATGAATAAAAGTATTGGTATTTCCAAGTGACAGTGTGTCCATCCTAGTTGACACAGGGGTCTGCCAAGGTAGAAAAGAGGGGACAGAGGTGCTACCCTTGATAACAGCCTTGCTTCCCAGGGATCCATAACTGACTCAGATCCTCTGGCACAAAGCAGAGACCTTGTGGCAGACACCTACTGGTGGGATTATATAAGTATGGTCATTTGTTATTTCTGTTTCTCAAGGCACAAAATCTTCTTATGAGGTACTCAAAATGCAGACAGGGTTAGTCCCTCTTCTCCTAAAAAATATCAGAAAACAATGTTGACAGTACTTTTCTTTGAGCCAGACTGCAACGTGTTATTTAGCAGGCAAAGTGTTTTATAAGGTTGTGGCTTTCAGCTCAAAAGTAAAACTAGGCACTTAACTAATTGTGTCAGTTAAAATCCTGCATCACTTTCTTTGTAAATCTCTCTTATTACAGTAACATTCTTGTTGGGTAATTAATCTCTGTCTAAAATTCCCTCTTAATTAAGAAGATGATATTCAGTACTTCATGCTTAGATCTCTCAGGTAAAACATTGTCTTTCATCCCAGAGGTGGCTGAATTGCAATGGTGAGTAAAATGCTCTTAGTGTATACAGTAAATAATCAGATGGTGAATTTCACTAGGTGCTTGGAAATCTTTGGACAGAGGAAAAAGCATAAGGTTAGTCACTCCTTGGCAGGAATATATGTGGGTTTTGGATGACAGGTAAAGTGAGGGGGCCACGAGTCTGGAGAATCTAACATAATCTGAAGGTTTACCATGAGCCATCCTTTCATACTCAATTTTTCAGTGTCACAGAAGAAAGTACATTTTAAAAGGATTTTCTATTGCTTAAGTAAAAAGTGTCAAAGACATTAAAAACCTAAAATCTTCTCAGTGGCTTAAAAAATATTTCCTCTTTCCACTGTCTTACCCTGTGTATTTCATCTGAGATCTGAAAGAGTTGCTCAAGTAATAAGAGTTAACTTTATACTTATGCTCATGTTTTAAAAAGTCTACGAGGGTCGTGGTTCTGTGAGATGCATCTTAGTGACAGGTGACCAAGTACCCATGCTCCAGAAGTTCTAAGGACTTGATTGAAACACACTGCAGGAAATGAAAACATGCCCAGTGACTATAACGTAGCCTCATAACTTTTCACTCAGCTACCATGCTCGTGCAATTTCAAATGTTTGCTCTTTATGCTGTAAATCCTCCATGCCAGTAGGTTAATTATGTACCGATGTTCCTTTAAAAAGTGATGGGGATGCTCCTCAAGGTAGAAAGCACAGGAAAAAATAAATATATTATTTTTCAGTCTGTTTTCCCATGCTTAGTTCTAAGTGAATTTCATGTCTTGAAAAGTGTCAGGTATGAAATGCCCAGGCATAGGCACTCTCCTTTCATCTACAAACGCTCCAGCAGCAGAACAAAAGGTTTCTCCATACTGATCCCTGACAGTACATTTTCAAACTGAAGAGACTTCAAATGGCAGGCCCTCTAAGTCCTTGATCTCTCTGGCAGCCTCTGTAACAAAGGGGCAAATTTGTGTTGGTGCTTTCTATAACAGAAATCCTTTTTCTAGCAGAAACTCAACTGGGAGTCTCAAATTGTCTCAGACATCAGTGCTGTCTAATATTATTATTCACTGGTGTTCTAAAAATAGTTCTGATTAGAGTATAATAGATAGAAACACACAGAAATTACTTAGAATGCTAACAGTTTATTTTGGAATAAACAGAATTTTTTCCTAGTGAAATTTATCATTATGCTAGAAAAAAATTGTGTCCAAAGGAAAATAGCTGGTTTTTTGTTTGGGTTTTTTTTTTCATATGCCCATTAACTAATATGAAGTTTGGTTTGGTTTGTTATATTTTTTTTACAAAAAAAAATAAAAACCAAAAACTGGACTGTGGAAGCCAAGGAATAGGATAATAAAAGCATTTCTCACAAACATCACCAGCCTTGTGGAAATGCTGACCATGATGCCCAATTCTAGCAGGCATCTGGGAGGGGTTAAAAGGTCACTATGACCTAAACAGGCAAAGGAGATTCATGGTCTTTTCCAGGATATAATCCATAGCATGCACAAAGTGTATTGGAGGTCTAGAAGCTTATAGATGCCTGAAAACAGGAGTTCCAAAATTCACTATTTCTAACTATAAAATTTTATCCTGACTCACTGTTTTTCCCTCTCTTTATAGCTGAATTACTGTTTCAGGAGCAGTTCTTCTTCCCTGAAAATTGGTTAAGAAATTTTTCTTGTCAGCACCAGCCATCCAAATGAAAACAGCATCCTTAGAAACCACTATTTTATCGTGGTCACCTGTAGGCAGAGGTTCCGAGCCTTCACTACCTATTCCCTGTTTTTGAAACACCAAAACCAGATGTTTTCCCATATCACTGAGGGCTGCTGGCAGTGTGCATCCATTGGTCAGGAAGGCAAAAAGGGAGGAAAGAAAGTGGAATAGCTTTACAAGCAGCTTGGCCAGAGTGATGCTGATAAAGGAAGGTTCTTGCTCTTTACCATCACAAGACAGTCTTGCTTCCTGACAGCTTATGATAATGAACACCACAGGTGCTCTCCTGAAAGCGTCTCAATTTCAGCTTTTTTCCCCGTAATAAATCAAAGGAAAGGAACAATTCAACTCATCAAACAGGAAAAAACCCCACCCTGTCACACTTCTGCCTGGGTAGAAGTGCCTGTTGGATACCCTAGGAGAAGGGCTGCCTTTATGTTGGACTGTTGGATGGGTCTCTGTGTCCATCCTTTCCTGAAGCACTGCATCTACTCCTTCCTATTTGCATCTCTCATCTGGGACCCAGGCCCTTGGGCGAATTCCCAGCACCTGGGCATTTTTCCTTACAGAGCTGTACCAGCTGCTTCTGCCAGCTTCTTAGAGCTGTCAGCAAGCCCTGCTATGAGCAGCAGCAGAGGGAGAAGGACAGTGTGTCCTTCTACCAGCCTTTACCTAAAAAAAAAGTTGCAGTTTACCTTTCCATAGCCCTGAAGTAGACGTGATGGGGGACTTTGTACACAGAGAGGGATGGTGCTACCAGCAGCACTGGGAGACAGAGGAGTATCTTCGTTGGTATGGGCAGCCTGCTGTGTGCTGTCTCAGGTGTGGAGCAGGGTGTGACAACAATTAGCTTTTCTTTGGAAGCACTGGGGAAGATAAATTCCATTCACATCACAGGATTTTATTCTCAGTGTTTTTTGTCCTTGCCTAAATGTGCTATCTGAGGTGATCCTGTATTCCAGCATAACAGATCCAATGGATAATAAAAACAATCAGAAAACTGAACTGTAGAAAAAGGAACATAAGGAAACAAAATAGAGTACAACTGAAAATCAAAGTCATACTTTACACTTAAAAATTCCCTCCAAGACTAAAGGCTAGCCAGAAACACTTTCAAGGAACAGGCAAAAAGAGAAGAAATGCTATGATCTACAGGTACCCATCATGTTGTACTTTAAAGGTGAATAAAGACTGATCAACAGCACAGGGACAACCTCATTTCCTAAAGAAACTATGTAGTAGTCAGATTTTTGAGTTTGAAAATGTTTTTTGTGAATTCTTTGCCCAGTGATCTTGTGGATTTACTTCAGAAGGTTACAGAGGCCTGAAAGCCTCTTGAGCTTTGAACTGTCTGTACCAGAGTTCTGAAAACTTCTGATTGTTTCAAAGTTCTATTTTCTTTGAAATTTTTTATATAATTTAACTGTTTTCTACCTCTGTAAGATTTCTACTCTCTTCTCAGTTCTTTTAGTACTATTCAAGGAGCAACTCCATAGAAGTCAGTGGTGCTTGTTGTAAAACCTGCCTCACTGGGTTTTTTTAAAAAAAATTGTTTTTCTAGCAGCATTGGCATTTCCTCCTCCTCCCCAAACCACCTCACCTTTTTCCAGTCATCTATTCTTTTCACTATTATTTTAAGTACACCAATAACAATATTAATGTAAGTTCAGTCCAGAGTGCTTAAAATAATAGAAAACCACAGGCAAACCCTTTGGCTTCTTTTTTGTACTCAGTGTGGAACTGCTAGCACAAAAGCTGATAGCTGATAATGAGCAACCCTCTTGTGAAGGATACTGGAACACAAAACTGATTTTGCAGGCTGATCTAAAGTATAAGGAAGTTAATGGATGGCTTTATACTTCAGGCTCCAAGATGATGGGCTGGCATCATTTTTAAGGGGATGTATAATAGGCTAATTGTTCTAACCAGATAACAGCAATTTGCAGCTGGATGGGTATAATGAGGTATTCATTCTACAATGTCTTTACATGAGGTAAAGCAATTTTTTTTTTTACTCTTTATAAAGCTATTTACCAGGGAATTTAATACAAGAGAAAATTAAAATTTGAAAGGGCTGGATTCCTTAACTGGGATATCCTACATGTAAACCTGACACCAAATTCATCTGCTGACTTGAAGATGAGTTAACTCAAAAAGGCTGCAGGCTGTAGTGTGGAGTGTTGGGGGGGGCTACATTACCTGCAGAATTACCAGAAAAAAACAAATACCAATATAATCAGAATGGCACGACAATGAGAAAACAAAACAAAAAACCAGCAAACAAACATGGAATACAAACAAAAGCATGTTTCTGCTATTCTTGTATCTGCAGTCCAGTTGATCTCTGCAGGGGCTGCACGTTTTTAGTGCACAAGACTGACGTTTGCCTCAAACAATCTAAAATAAAAATGGAAAGGAATAGCTGATGACTAACAGGGAAGTTCAAAGGAAAGACCCCTATTATAATCAGAAGTATCCATGGTCATTGTACTTGGAAAATGTAGAATGCCTGGAAATGAAAGTAATTTGATAGCTTTATGGAGAGAAGAAGCTCAGATGTTTAAGTCATCGCTGAAGCTGAAATGGCAGGCCTGAGCCCTGGCACTAGCTGCAGCCTGTCCTACCCTGCAGGCAGCCAGAAGGGGAGTTTCAGCTGCAAGCCCAAGAGTTCAAGCTAACAATCATTTGAAAATGTTTGTGCCAAGAAGTGTGGGTCCATTACTGTTTCCCACTAATGCAAAGGATAATAGAATCAGAAAGATGTAGGTCTGGAAGGGGCCTCGGCAAGTCCTTTAATTCGCTTCCTGCCCGTAGGCAGAATGACTGTACTTATGCTATTTCTGATAAGTGTGTGTCTAACCTGTTCTTAAAGGTCTCCACTGTTGAAGGCTTTGCATGGCCTAGCAGAGAGGGCAGGTGGTGATGCCACCCAAGGTGGGATGGCAGGATGGAAAGGCAGACAGAGGTGGAGAACCAGTTAACCAGAAAGAGCTGGGTGCAAGAGCAAGGGAATGTGATACAAAAAAGCGAAAAAGGGAAAAATCTCAGCCATAACATCTATAGAAAAAAACAAAGAATGTGGGGCATAGGATACAAAAGCCTGAGCATGGCTGTCAGGAGTTAGTTGAGGAAACCTGGAGTTCACACAGGTGGAAATTTTGTAAGAGAAGAAAGAACTTGTGTGTCAGGAAAGGTGGATAAGTGCTGGGTTTCCTGCATATTTTATTATTTGATTTTTAAAAAGCATTATTCCTCTTGTTGCTTAACCAATGATCCTATGAATGTTCATGCAGTTGTTACCTTGAAGTCTCTGTAGATAGCAGAGCACACTTTATGGATTGCTGTGATCTAGAGGTGGTTGGTAACTGATAGATCCACAAGTAAAGGTCTCATAATCAGCACTTAAGTGTTTCTGTATAAAGGTGAGAGCACATTACGGTCAAGTATGAAAGCCTAGCTACCAACATGAAGTTCTTTCCTGGATATCTGCCAAATAATGCTGCCACTGAGAGACTGCTAGACCATTACAGAGAATTTCTTTATAAGATAACAAATTTGATATATACAGTTTTACTAGCAATTTTCATCTACTGACAACAGTAAACTATACCCAATGAGGAGAGGAACATAAAAGAAAGGAGGAGAAATTGGAGGCTGAGCACTTCACCTGGCATAAATTAGCTTGCTGCCTATGCTAGCTGATTTCACAACACCCATTGAGATCTGGAGACAAATTGCAGAAGGGCACTTTGTTCAGATACTGGACATTTCTACGACTCCAGTGTGGTTCAACCAGTTAGGCTTATCATAGGGGAGTGAAAGAACAGGTGTCATTCTACATCTTGGGTTAAATAGGGTGACCAGTCAGACTGTGGTGATGATCCCTTTTACCCTTTAAGTTATGTATCCTAGAAGTGTCCACTGCCAGTCAGTAACCCCATTCTCAGCCCACACATAAAATGGAAATTTCCTCAGAAGAACAGTGCTACTTTAAACACTTGCTTCCCACCCAACCAGCGCATAGGTGGCTCTGAAGAGCCACATGGCCTTTGTTAGAACAGGAGGCAGATGGAAACTGGGAAGTGACTAAAACTCCCTAAAAAGAGCTGAACTTACAGCACGTAGTACATGACTATTCATTATCACCAGACATACTGCCTTGACACTGCAAACAGGGTTAAAAATCCATATGAAATAAGGTAAATTAAACATGGTTTTACTTAGTAATATGTTTTTCAAACACAGAAACAGAGAAGCTGCATTTTAGAGAAAGCCCCTCTGTCTCTCTTAAAGGGACTGCACTATTAAGCTAACTGTGCAGGAGTATGACACATTAAGGGTGCCCCAGGTGAGAAAGTGATGACAGAAACTTGACAATAATGCGTATCTTACTCCTAAGTAAAGAACAGTACTAAACTATAGCATCAGTTCTGGACCAAATTGCAGCTTCTCTAATGGAGAGATGCTGGAATGATAAATTCCAGGCTCAAGCCTGGAATGATACCGAGGAATTTCAAGAAAGGATCTGCTTAGTATCTCTGTGCAGGGCCTTGCTGCCCCACATGCAAGAGGCTTCCTATGAAAGAGCTGTGCTCTGCATAGGCAGGACAATAATGGTTGCTTTGTGGGGGACAGGTTATACTATAGAAAGCCACCCTCTGGCTCATGCATCAGGTGTTGAATACATTATATGAATGCAGCAGAATTACATGACTACTCTTGAAAACATCCTTGAAGTAAAAAAAAAGAAAAAGCTTTAAGAGTGAGGCAGGTTCTCTAACAATTCTGATGAAAGTATTGCTTTCCTGCCTCTTCTCCATGCAACAATGGAATGTCAGGGCACATTGGCCAGTAGGCAGCTACACCACCACAGTTCAAGAACTTCTGGCCCTTTTTTTCCTAGAAAGTTATAGTTTTAAGTTAGCCAGCTGAAAAATATAATGCCTGGACTCTCATTAACTCAACCTATCATGAAAATGGGCAAAAGTGGTCATTCTGGCCACCACAAACAAGGGGGATAGCTGTTTTCATAGCAGCCAGGGTGAACCTGCAGTCCTTGCTGACTAAACCCTGCCTGGATTCCACCCATGTGACTTCATTTGTGAGGCAAGTAATGGTTGCATGTATTGCTCTGAGGCCAAGTTTGAGGCAAGAGATTCCTCCTCTGCCTCCAGTGTTATTTTGGTATATTTTATTTGGCCCAGAATTTGGGAAAACAAGGGGGAGGTTTTCCGTAGGGAGCGGAATGAGGAGGCAGGAAGGGCTACCATATTTCTCCAGATGGAAGCTCCTACAGTGTTAGAGTCCAGCACTGTGCAAGTGTCAACAGATCAAATATGATACAGAAGGCCCTCTGCCAACTCTTTGCTACTGCAGCAGCAAACTGGGAGGAAAGCAGGAACTAATACCCAATTATCATTGAGCTACATTCAGCCTCTGCTACAGAGGGATGGAGCAGGAAGTTAGTAAGCACTGTCTTTATGACATAGGCTGGTCCAGGGTCCCCAGCCAGACATGGCTGACCTGGAGAGTCTCAGAGCCAGGGTGTTCAGGCCATCTGCTGCATCATATACAGTGGTAGCAGCCTCTGTGATAGGATCTTAGTATATGGAGTCCTTGCCCAGCCATTACCTCCCAAGGAAGGCTCTGAAAATTAAGTTGCCTCCGGAGCATTGCACTGCAAACTGTGCCCCTCTGTGCCAGCAGGTGTGATTCAGACCAATAGCTGCCGAGGGTAATAGATTGAGCAGTAATTAGCTGTTGTTAGTCATCCTCTTTCCCAAGTATAGGTGGTATAGCATTTGATTATTTCAACACAGTTGGATGTGGGAGGAAAGGTAGGCCTGGAAACATTTTCCTGACAGCATACTTCTCAGCTCTTTTAAAAGACCTCTTACGCTGACAGCACAGCATTTCAAATAGAATGCTATTTCCTCTTGTAGAGCAGCGAGGAAAAAATATTGTCACAGGTTTTATAACAAATGTTGGGTAAGTAGCAATCATACCTATTGTGCAATCCGGGATTCGGGTAGGAAAACAATCCAAAAACGATGAAGAGAGAAGTATGGGTTATCTCAGCAGTCTGAATAAGATGTGAACTGCTTGAGGATCACAGAGAAGGGACAGGGTTGAATGGGTTAGCAGGACAACATGCTGGTAAGTGTGAAGAACAAAAAAGCATAGTTTTTAGATTGGAAGCTAAGACCTGCCACTGCTGGAGGAAATGTGGGTTGAGCTTGCTCAACTAAGCTCTTCTTGTTCCTTTCTCATGACATCATGAAAAAGTGCAGTGGTCTGCCTTCAGCAACCTTCTGTCCTTCTGACAGAGACCTCATCCCCCATGTAGTGATGTTTATTTGTACCATGAAAATCACATTCTCTAAATAGAAAAATACAAAAGCTTTTGTGATGGTTTCAATAATAATTTTTTTACCTACTGCCTCAGCATTTCATCTTCCTCCTGAATCCAAAATGCCCCAGAAATTCGAGAGCTGCCTTTCTCCTACTTTTCTCTTTGTCAGACACATTTGAACATCCTACTCATTTCTTGCTCTAGCACCTGGAACACTGTACCTCTCTCTGAAGGGCTTTCTGTTGGTCCTCTCAAAATCCTGGATGTACAGACGTCCCTTTGGAGGGAAGTATTAAAGGATATGGGACATCTACAGATCCTGAGCAAGTATAATGTTCGCAAAATCCACAGAGTAAATTTCTGAGTGGTAAGAGAGGATTGAACTGTACCTATATATGGGAAAGTACCCATATATAATTTATGGCTTAATTTGGGAGGGCTTAATGAGACTTCAGGAAAAAGTAGTTAGGATTATGTGAGGATTCTAGCATTGACAATATCATATGTCCAGACTAAGAGCATTCCCTGCACAAGTAGAGCCTGCATTGTGTACTGCAGGTTTAGATAAATGCCATCTGTCTACGATTGGCTTTTTTAAGACAATATATTTCATTCTTACCAAGCAAACCTGAAAGAGAAAGGAATCAAGACAGTAAGCTAAATATGCACTCTGAAATTGCTTAGTCCAATATTTAGAGGATGTTGTCAGCTTGCATTCTTAAAAACTCTGAATCATCCACCTGAGCTAGCTGACCTGTTACCAAGCAGGTCAGAAACCACACCGCAGTGGCAGTTATTTCTCTTTCCTGTACAAAGATCTGAACAGCATTGATAAAATGATATGAACAGCTTAATACCCTGGTATGGTGTACAGGTGTTACCAGTTTTGCAGGCACTGAAGAGGGTGTATGCCTTGGTTTTGAAAAAGGAGGAGTGGACAACCAAGAAAGTGTCCGTAATCAGGGTGTGAAAATGAAGAGATGTAAACCAATGTGATGTGGTGGTTTTTTTGTTTGTTTTGGGGTTTTTTGTGCCTTTCCTTTCCTTTCCTTTCCTTTCCTTTCCTTTCCTTTCCTTTCCTTTCCTTTCCTTTCCTTTCCTTTCCTTT
>JAAGNO010004231.1:0-117175 GCA_033439905.1 Ceryle rudis | reverse complement strand
GGGGTGACCTGGGGGGGGGGGGAATTTTAACAAGGAGGGGGGGGGGGAAACATAATCTTTTGTGTTTTTTTTCAAAAAAGGTTACGGTTTATTTGCAACCCGCTGGGCTCTGGGGGGGGGGGGTGGCGGGGAGGAACGGGCCAGGCAACAAGAAAAGGCAAAAAAAGTCTCTAATCCCGCGCTCAGCGTTTAGATCTCACCTTGTAAAAGTTTTTATTGCAGCCTTCTCCTCCCCTTGTGCTGTGAAACAGTGAATCACTCCTTCGTGTCTCCGAGTACAACTGCAGCTCTCGTGTTTTTTCCTGACACCTCCTAGATGAGCTTTCCATACTGGGGCAAGGGAGGACATTTGATGCTTCTAACATTATTCCGACACCTCCCCTTCTCACAGGAGTCAACCTTGCTGGCTGCCTTGGCTGTGAATCCCAGCAGGAGACCACGTTCAGGGTGATTAATGTATGCAGGGGCTCAGCCACCCTCAGCTTCTTCCAGGGCATTCATTCTCATGGCCTAACGTTTCATGTGTTCAGCTGTAGGGTGACCTGGGCAGAGGCCCAGTGGTGCCGGTAATTTTCCATCCTTTGTACGAGTATCCAGAGGAACTAGTCCAAGGCAACTGACAGCGACCTCCCTCATTGCTGCTAATGGTCTTCAGTAGCTGAAGACTTCCTTCCTTGTGTGGCCCTCGCACATTACTGTGTAAAGGGGGGATCTGTCTTGTGGCTGCGGAGACAGCAAATGTTAACTCTTCTTCCTTAGAAAACGTGTTAACTTCTTTCTTCTGGTTTTGGGTTTGGTTTGGGGGTTTTATTTGAGGGGGAATGCACATAATGTTTTTCCAGAATGTTTTTTTCTCAAGGAGATCATCAAATGGTGCTACCACAGAAGCTGTGCAGCATGTTTTACATTAGATTTCCCTTTGGTGCTCCGTTGTGTTTTACTTTGGCTAAATATGAAAAATTTAATTTAGCAAACTTTTTTTTTTGTCCCCTCTTTTCCTTTTAACATCTATATATGAGAGCCAATACTGCAGTTAAAACGTTGTCTTTTAATAACCTGCCTGTTGTATGAAAAAATACTTAATTTCATTTGAACAAGAACACTTCTGTAAAACATAAGTCAGTTTGAATAATGTGAACACAACTGTGCCCATAGGATGAGGCAGAGATTTCCCCTGTTACTCTGCGCATGGCTGTTTCAAATTACCTGAATAACAGGGCAGTGCCCAGGAGGAGAAGTGCACCATGAGAAGGTGTCTCTTCCAAAGCAAATAATGGCTACAGACTCGTCAGTAGCTGGAAGAGAGGCAAATGGATAATGAAATGCAGGACAAAGCATGAGGGAATGTCTTGTTGCCCAAAACACTGGCTCAAGCTCAGACGAGGTCTGTGTGTATAACTAAGCTCTTCTGAGGTGACCTAGTGTAGTTGGAGGCAGTAGCAAAGGCTTTGGTCTTGTTTTAAGGGTTGTTCTTGCTTCCCTGTGCTGTAGATAGCATCACTGCTATTCCCTGTTTTCATCCGCTGAAGATGGACTCTTCCTAAAAGCAGTTCTAAAAGTTGCTGATGTTACACGTTTTTCAGGACTTTTTTTTTTTTTCTGGGCCAGGCTCAGGCATAGGAAGGACAAAAAAAGTTCATCTCTCGCTTGAAAGGTGTCTTGATTGGGAAATCTAAAGATGTTGTGCTATTTCTGGATAGGCATTTGTATGTAGTTGAACTCACCGTCGTGCAGAATTCCTCAGCCTCTCTTAACCTTCATAGGCTTATCTCCGATAAAGCCAGGGACAGGGTGAACATTCCCAGAAATGCAAAAAGCTGCCTGGGTTTCTGTTTCCCAAGGAGATGCTCCCCTTGGCTACAGTCTGTGTCCCAGAGAGCCCAGGGCAAACTGCATGAAAGTGTCTCCTGTATAGCCAGACGCTTCAAGCTCTTACATGAGTGGCCTTTGACTTTGCTAGGAGTAATGTGACCTTGTGTGATCACCTCCGCAGAGCGCGATTCATATCTGAGAAACAGAGAGCACTCGTATGTAAGAAATACATACTAGAATAGACTACGGAATAATCACCACAAAAAGGCTCGTGCAGAAAATTAAATTTGCTTATTTTTGGAAGGTGGCCGGAGAAACAGCAGAAAAGCAGTATCAGCTGTAGGGTCCTTATCTCCGATACCAGGAAACCCTTCTCAGTCCAGGTTATTGCCGTAGATCTGTGTGTCCATGTGTCTTTTCCTTAAGTTCTCTCTCTTGTTCAGGATGACAAAGGTAACAGACAGTGTATCGCATCCATATGCTAGATGTAGATATCCATAAAGTAGAGTAAAAGATAAAAAGTTAGGAAAACATAGTGTATACAGTTTGAAAAGCCAGACAATATAGGTGTTAACTTCTTGCCTATGGAGTTTTCTCTGTCTTCCTGCAAGTTTTGACCGACTGCAGGAAAGTTCATAGAAATTGGGGGGGGGGGCGGACAGGTCTGCACTTGGAACGCCAGCAGTGGTCCAATGTGTGCAGTTAATGCAAAACACTGACGATACATCAAGCGAGTTTTTTTCTAAGGTTGCCGTTCTAGTGCTAACTTAGCAAATGAGTTATAAAATCACAGCCTATTGAAAAATAAACCCAACATTCCACAGTGCCTGGTGAGATCCTATCAGTTTTTAAGTGTTAAAAGATTGGCTAATCATTGGTAAAAGAAGGGAGATTTCTGTGGAGAGAGGAGAATCTGCAGCAAGGAAACAGGATTGGACTGGGGCTGCTTTACACAGTGTGGCTGAAACAAAACTTCCAGTAATTCCTTTATTTCCCAGAGCCAGTCTAATAACTCTTTGATTTTTCTGATAGTGCAAGTCTGATGCCCTGGCTACAAATTTTGCCAGAATTCAAGCCAATTTAAAGAGCAATTGCTTCAAGATGGCATATCCAAGAGAATCAAGTGTTTGTCTCCTCATTTACAGAAATTCCAACCAGTAAATAAGTATTTATAGTAACTTCTTATTGTTCCGCTCTACATTCATGCACCAAATTTACAATTATTTACACCTGTAAAGTAGTTCCCACCCAAGTTCCTGGGATTATTTGCAAAGTATTGATTCGACGTTTCTTGCAGGATCAGAGCGTTTGCTGACGTTTTCTGAGACTTTTTTTATTCTGTTGTACGTTCTCATCCTTACATGTTTGTCTTTATGATGCTTTACAGTGAACATTTCAGTTGCCTCCATTGTAGGAGCCTCAGTTAGTGTACAGTAAACAAAATGTGTGAAGATTATTTTTCCTTTGTGGTTTTTTTTTTTTCTACTTTCTTGGGAAGCAGAATCCTCTTCCCAAACTGAACCTGCTATTCCGAGGTCTGTAAAGACTGAACCAAGACCAGAACTGTACCTATGACAGGTATAGTTTTAGTGTGATTTTTTTTTAATGCATTTTTTTCCACCATTAAGTAATTTAAATATTTTTAATTAAAAGCTTTCATATACAGGCACAATGTTACCAGCATTTAATTTAGTAAATATTTCCGTATAGAGAAGTTTCCTTTAATTAAATGCTTTAAGAATAAATTAGCTGTTCTGTTTCTTATGAAAATAGACATTAAAATGCCCCATGTATATGACTGTAAACAGCAGATACAAAGGGTTAAAGGTCCATGTGACTACAACAGGACAAAGTACTAAAAACATTTCCAGAAATGTGCAATTATCATTGTCAGAAATGTAAAAGTTTTTTTTTTTTTTTTCCTAAGTTCTGTTAGTAGCTAAAATTAGTCCGTTCAGTTTAGTTTCACTAGACAAAGTGTTTTCCTTGCATCAGCCTGACTGTGGGGATTTTGAGTGTATCCTGAGTGGTTTTTAAACTCTTGAGATGAATGAAATACGGAGTCAGACAGTTCTGTGCTGGAGAAGCTAACGGTGACGGCTGCTGCCGTTGCACCAATTAAAAGGAGCAAGTAAGGAAGAAGTGGGTTTTGGAACCGTCTGCTTTATGGTAGTTCACACAGCCCAACAGAAATCCGAGAACAAGACTTGAAGGAAAACAAAGAGCTTTACAGTATTTTTTTTTTTTTCTTTTTAGGAAAACACACAGAAGCTAATTTTAGCTTCTTGATCAAATTGACCCAGTCTTTAACCCTGGCAAACGTTACCACAACACACTTCCAATAGACAATAGTTTGCATACCAGCATCGCACTGGAAACAGATGTGCGTGCAGGACTGGCTTTTTTTGGGAGACTCTCTGAGAATTCCACTGGAGTGAAAGCCTGAAAGTGCTTTCTTCCTAATTGGGTTATAAATTGGGTCTTCTTTCAAACCCAGACTGGGATCTCGTCAGAGTCACTTGCACTCTTTAAAAACTTATTATGTCACAGCTATGTTTTGACCAGACTTTCAAAATATCATTGACTTAGAGAAAAGTTGCTTGGCATGAAGCTTGATTATTATCTTGGAGGAGGAAAAAAAAAAAACCAGAAAAAAAAATTGTTACCAGCTGGGCTATTCGTGGGCAATGGTTGTGCACTTTATACATCAAAATGTTTGGAATGTGAACAATTACCTCTTTAACTTTCTCACAAAGTCTCTTATGGAATATAAAATCTCACTTCTGCTGTGATTATCAGAAACGTGTAGTTCTCTTCCTGCTGTATCTTCCCCCTATCCCCCCTCTCCCCTTCCTGCTGCCCCAGCCATTTCTCAGCCTGATTGCCAAGGTCTCACTACTGCCTCGGCTATTACCAGCCTCCTCACCAGCACCTCTGGTCCACTGCCTGCTGACTACGTGTAGCACTTGGTGCTATCGGGACTGAGGTCATACTGGTGATCCCCTGGAACATGCATTTTTATAAACCAGGGCTGTACTTCAAAAGTCCCCTCCCATTCAGCTTTTTTAACAATTGTGTTTTAACTTTCAAGGTGTTTAATCTGTATTTTTTGTGCATAACCTAGATGATCTCTAAGGTTTCTGAGACACCAAGGTAAGAGCCATTTTTTGGTGGAGGGTAGAGAAATCATTTACTCTGAAGAATGGTGGCGTATGCATCCTACCTCATTTTGCATTTCATCTGATGGGCTGTGTCCTGGACCAGGGGCTAACTTTGTTCAGACACTATTCTAGTCAGTCGGCATAATATATGATTAGTTTTGCAGTTGTGTTGGGAACTCACTCCTGGAGCAGCATTCCAGTATTTGCCCTGGTAAACTTAGTACAAAAGGACAAACACACTCCCGAAAGTTTACAAGCAAGGAATAAAAGCACAAACAAAAAATGAAAGAGACAAGGACGTAATAGCAGCAACAGGACATTCATCAAAAGTAACATTTCTGCAAATAGTAGTAATAAGGGAGTTTTCTAGGAGGTCACAAAAAGCTCTCTTCGTTCACTGGGACTGAAGTGGAAGAAAAAGAAAAGTTCTTGTGCAGTTTGATCTGAACATACTTTCTTTTTCCTTTGCTTGTTGCTGAGATGGAAATCAGGAGTCTTGCCATTTTATTTGTATCACCTCTGTGCAAATCTCTGCCCAGTTCAAGCAGGCAATTTTAGTTTTTAAATCTCAGGTACTTTTTGTTCCTGGCACTGTTGCATTTCGTGTAGGAGATTTTTGTGCAAGTGTATATACATGAAGTTTTGGGAGTTTTTTTAAGTCATTATTATGTGCTACAAGTGTTGATGAGCATTAAGCCTGGACTCTGGACCACAAAGGGCAGCTCTTCCCTTCCACCTTAAGCTTTGTTGATATCAACAGAACAACATAAAACATATTTTAAATGTAGCCATTCATTCTATATGGACACGGGTTGCAGACTGTTTTTAAGGAGTTAAAGCTGCATGTAGGTGTCATGCTCGGGATATTTGCTGGAAGCAACTGATAAAGGTTTAACTTGGGTATTGTTGGTGCAACTCATAACCAGTAAGGCTGAATAATACGGTACAATACCTGGACTGCAGGTAGTTGGAGGGGTAATAGGGTACTAAAAGATTTATATATATATATGTATTAATTCTTATTAGGTCTAATTGTAAGCCTTTCACAGCTTGAATTTTGGGAAAAGCATGATAGTTTGAATTAATTTGATAACCAGTTGGTAGCGTGTTCTGTTGCTCTCATCTGTTAATATAGGCTGTTAGTCACCTGTGATGTCATGTCCTTCCTTGTCTGTATTTGCCTTAGAAGACACAAAAAAGTAGCATTGAATGTAACCAGTATTGAACAGTTAAAATTGATCTGGTAAGGAATGTATCCAAATTTCAGAGGGTGTCGCATTTGGCAGCAAGCTGCGTAGAGCAGTCGATTAACTTAGGAAAACCCTGGGAACCAGCTGCATTAAAATGCTGCATCTAGATGGACAAATCACGTTACTTCTAAATATGTCTTAGTTTCTCTCTCAGGTAAAGGGTGGCTGCAGCTGATCATTAAACTTGATCAGAAGTTCATTTCTATTGGAAGGTTTTTCTTTAAGGGAAAGAATGCCAGATAGGCATTTAGTCATCCCCCGTCCTCCCACCATCTCTTAAAAGGTCAGTCAGGTTTGCATCACAGACTTGGCATGTTAGTGTTGTCTCACATCTGGAATGTGTGATACCAACAGTTTTATTCATCCTATTAAGGGTACATTGGTTAACATGAAGGTGGATTCTGCCTCGGAGACATGTGCTCTGAGGAAAGGGGAGTGTTGGATACTCTGCCTTCTTCCAGCTTCACCACAAGCAGGACTTGAAACCTCCTTCCTTGTGCCTCCTCTAAAACCTGGTGTATGTTTGGGCCGGTGTTTGTGAGCATCATCGTAAACAGCTTCCAGTGTGCCTGTCTTGTACAACTGTCTAGTTACCGATCAGCGCCAGATGCGAACCTCTGGCCCACTGGAGAAGTGTGGAGGCATCCCTTGGAGGGTAACGTCATCCCCTTCAGACATGAAGCAGTCAGTACAGCCGAGTGTTACGGCTGGTTCGGTGGTTTGCCAGGGCTACTGGGAAACACCGTCTTCTAGGAACTTTATCCAACAACAGGCAGAGGTTGTTATGCAGTTATACTCCAGATAAAGTGTCTGTAATGAACTTTCATTTGTAATTACCATGGTTTTTGGATACTGTTTCAATTGCCAATGTCAGAGCAAACCATAGCTTCTCTTTGAAGCACATTGGCTCTTGCCGAGTCTTCAGCCAGTATGCAGGGAACATAACTCAAATGCATTTATTTAGGGTTGAATTTAGAAGTGTGTATCTCTGGAGATATTTAATTAATTAAAGTTTGGGGATGAAATGAAAAAAATATTGTTTCAAGGGCATTAGAACTAGCAATTCATTTTCTCATCCCTGGCAGGCCCACTCACAGCCTGGCTCAGAGGATGCAAGTAACAAATCTTGTCGTAGGCAGGGAAGGATCCTTTTGTCAAGTTGTGTTGTGTGTTTTATGGTGTAAGAGGAGAAAACAAATCTTTAAGGAAAGCTATTTTGGTTCAAGGTATTGCAGAGTTTTCCAACCCCTCTGTGTTTGAAGAAGTCCAGACCTGTTTGAACTAGGCAGTGAGGTGTATCCCAGGTGATTGATTTAGGAGACTGCTTTGGATCCTGTTAACTAAGTTAGTTGTAGCGGTTAATGTTGTCATTGCTACTTGTCGAGGACATATTTAAAAAATGTGTGGCTAATGCGCTTGCAAGTCCTATCTTTGTTACAGGTAGCAGCGTGATTGTGCCAGGAGCAGAGTGACTCCTGCATGGAATGGCAGCTGTGTGGTCATTTGTGGTTTCTGTAGCACTGACTGTCCTGGTAACTGTGTCACTTGACCTCGAGGCTTTCTCGCAGTGGTCTGCTGGCCAACTTGGCCGTCTGGTTTATGAAGCCTTGGCTGGCTTAGAGGCCCAGGTAGCCAGCTTCTGTATTTGCACTGGTGTAGATCAGGGCAAGTGCAGGTGGGGGGAGTCCATGAGCTTCTACTGCTGGGCAGTGCAGAGTTTGTTCATTTCTCACGGGGTGCTCTACCTGGTCCCTATTTGCAAGAACATCTGTGCTTGTACTTAACAGCGTGTTTGAAGACTTACTTGAGTCAGAGCCAGGGCAGGTCGTGCTGCAATAGTTTCCTCACATGAACTGTGCTAGTTTTTTATTTAGCCCTCCCCCCCCGCCTTAATTGCAATTTCTCATTCCTCCTATGCAATTTACAGTACAACCTGTGTTAGTAAGGGTCTGGAAATAACACTGAATATTTATGTGTTGAGAGAAGATACCTAATGGAAGCGCAATTCTTTAGAAGGAAGTATCAGCTACATCTACTGCGAGTTTAGATAGGGAAAGATAAAAGAAAATATAACATGAGTAATAAGTTACAGGAAATAAAAAAAAAAAAGGTTGTTACAAGCAGGCACGGTGATGATTTTTCAGTATTTTATATCATGATTGGTTTAAAGTTTTCCCATCAGAGTGCCAAAATAACTTCTAATTTAGAAGTTCAGTGCTTGCCTGGATTAATTTGAAAATTTACTTATGTGTTAATATGTGAATCTGAATAAAGTTTTATGTTGCTAAAGAAAAGCAATTGAATTTTCTCTTTGGGGCGACTTTTTGTCTGTATAAAGAAGGGGAAAATTTTCTAACTAAAAGGTAAATTTTTCTAGTTATGACTTATATGTCAAATATAAAAACCCCAGCATTTTTGACCATCTTACCTCATGAAAAAGGCAAGCAGGTGGTGCATTCTTTCCTTTTTTTCTTTGAGAGGAAAACATGGCAACTGTTGAACTTGAGGATACTTCTGGGCTCTGATCCTTCAGACAGTGAATTCAAAGGATATTGTGACTCATGTGACATTATTTCTGAGCATAAAATTACTCACATATGAAAGTAATGGAATGTGTTTGGAGTTTTGGGCCAGCGTTTTGGTCACTCAGCAGGTGGTTAACTTGTAACCTGAAAAAACTTTGTTGGTGGTGGATGTTCTGAGGAGAACGACTCTAAAAGATAGTAGGAGGGCCTTCCCATCTGAAGGACGGGCCAGCAGTTTACCAGAGGTGTGCACGGGGAGGGCTGCTGTGCATAGTCAGACAGGGTGAGATAATGTCAGGGAAGAAGCAAGAGGAGCTCCCTGTCCCATGGCAAGCCTTGCTCTGAGAGCAGCCCCAGGAACTTACTGCAACCATTTGCTGAGCTTAAGTCCTGCTTAAGTGAATAAGAACCTGGCACAGAATGTGTGTTTCATGTCTCTTCTGTAAATCTCACCACCGCAAGGGAGTTATGAGGTGATTTCTGCTCGTTTTGAGTGAACAAGGCTTGTTGAGGATGAAATCATTTGCATCAATTTCAGCTGGAAGCATGAGCAAGTCCAGCATTTCGCAACGGGTATGGACTTTCCTGGCCTGAATTCTCTGCCGTGGTGCAGTGGCAGGAGCGGCTGATGGGCACCTTCCCCTGTGCTCCCTGGCCTCCCATCTGACTTTTGGGTGAAATTAGAGGAGCAGAAGCCACCTGAACTTACAGCACTGGTGTCAGATCTGCAGCAAACCCTCTCTGGCGCAGAGTCTTATGTCGGAGAGTGCTGATGCAGCACATCTCATCGACATGTGCTTCTCTGCTCTGGTCCGTGCACCAGCTGTTTCATTTTGGTCCTTGCTTTAGGCACGTGGTGAATGAACTCATTTTAGAAACAATTTAAGTAGAAGCAGATTTGGGCATAAATCTTCTCTTGAAATATTTGCTTTAATATCAGCCCAATTTCTGCCGAGTGATGAATATTAGAATTCTACTAAATGTACATGCAAACAGCTTGAGTACAAGCGTAGACATTCCCACATCTCCGTTTCAAGCTGTGGGGAAGTATCTCCAAAGCAGCCATGCTCATTTGTTATTCTAAGATTTCATTCCATAACACACCTTTTAGGAATTTGGATTCTAGGATTTTGGCTCCGCTGCTTCTGCGTCTCTTTCCATCCTGCGAGATTTTCTGCCAAAGGGTTTTTAGAGAAAGAAGTCTGGGAAAAAAAGCAGCAGTCTGATAGCAGCGTAAGGTGTACCCTGAGTGGTGGCAAATTAAGCACGTATAATTGTAGCTTTTCAAATGAGGTGCTCATCTTCTGACTCTGTCATGGCTTCTCCTGTGGGCAGGGATGACCAGGAGTCCATCTAATGTCATGCCAGCAGGCACGGTGTGCTTACAGCCATGCAGCCCTTGGAGGATCCTGTTGGTGCTGAGCTGGTGATGTTACAGCTGGTGCTCTGCTAAGCATTTAAACACAAGAAGACTCTGTTGAGTTCAAAGGACCAATATGAGACCTTTAAAGGGAAGGGCAAAGCATAAATGCTTTGCTGGGTCTGGCCCTAAGCAGGTGGAGGGGGAAAACGTTGCCAGACAAGTTTACAGCCATTCAACACGCAAGGCAGCAGTGGTCCTATTTGAAATAGGATGAGACCTCATACAAATTTAGCAGAAGACTTCCCAAGCCAGCCATGGGAGCTTCCCGCCTGTGGCAGAGACGGCTGTGTTGGACTGACGGCAGCACCCCTTTCCTTCCTCAGGAATCTGAGGAACCATGTGGGGAAGGATCCTTCTCGACGGGACACACGTGTCTCAGGGTTGCTTGCTTCAGTCTTCACACAGATGTGTGGGCTCTCTGTTCCAGGCTACTGCCAGATGTCTTCTGATAGCTAGAGGAAATGTGAACCCCGAGTCAGTACTTGGTGGAATTTTTTCCCCTGGTTTGCTTATCCCTCCTGAGAAATCCAGAAGGTAAAGTTTTGAAAGTAGAAGGAAAAATAGAAAGGAATGCCGAAGTTAATTGACTTAATTTCCTTCAGATTTTCCTCTACTACAGAAAATTTACAAACAGAACAATAGCTCTTCAGCAGAGATAAAATCCCGCTCTTTGGCCTCCTCAAGCTCGAATAAGAGTTTGTTTTGATAAACTGATTGATGGAGCAAATTCCGCAGTTAGTACTGCTGGCCTTTATCTTGCCACTGCTCCCATGCAGGCTGGTCCGAGGACCTCGGGGACTCCTGCTGTGAGGACTCCTCCCTTCCAGATGTCATCAAGAGGGGACTGTCGCTGCTTTTTAAAATAAAACAGAAGCAGCTCTGAGAGGAATTAAATTTTTTTTTTTTTCTTGAAAATTACAATAACCAGCATTGCTCTGTTAAAAGAAAAATCACTTTTTAAAAAATGTCTTCACTTTAGACAATCTCAGCACTTCCAAACCAGTTCTAATGTGCAAATATTCCAACATATTTCTAAACTTGAAAGTCATGTTGTGTAATCTGTTCTCTGAAATGGGGTTTTCTGGGTATTTCATTCTTAGAAACTGGGTTGTGATCCTCTGCACAAGAGCTTTGTCAAATGGGCAAGCATATGTGAAAAAGACAGAACGGGTAGGGGCAGAAATTGCATGTTGACGGTAATTCTAGATTATTCAATAAAAGAGAGGACAGAGTCAATCTGAAGAATAAAATTAGCATTTTCTTCTCACTGGACCCTATCTCTTTTACCAGAAAACCAGTACAGGTCTCTGTGCTGTGTCTGCCTGGTGTTGCCCTGTACACAGGGACAACCTTCATTCGTAGACAGCTGAATCCAAAAAGGAAAGTTTAAAGCAGTGGTGTCTAGACCGGTGATGTGACTCATGAATGCACAGCCTATAGCCAACTCCACACTGTCTTCCTGGGTCTTCAAACTGCCTGAGGCTATGGATCAAAAAGACACACACACACATAAATATACACACACATAAATATATAGACACTCATATGTGGTTGGGGGAGGAGTGTTTCATTTGGAATTTGTTATAAAACTGTTAATTTTGTAATCAACTCTTGCTTATTTTATTACTAATTATTTTAGGTGGTGGGAGATGTTTAATGAGAGGCTAGGCCATGAGGAAAGTAAAGGAAGGAGTAGGAAGATAATAAGGTGGAAAAGCCTCCAGTGAAACAGAGGAAGGTGGAGCAACAGCAGAAGAGAGACAGGTCTTAGGAGCAGTCATGACAGTAGACTGAGGGTGGTACCTACTTAATTCTGTGTAACTTTAAAAAAAGGTAACTGTTGACAGAAGGACTTCTGGTCTAGACCATTCCCTGACATCACAAAACCAATTCCTTCAGAAAATACTTGATGAAGAAATAATTGTCAACAAAGTCCTTAGCAGGACAGTCAGCAAGCCAGTGATCCTCCAAAAGAATAGTAAGACTGAGCTCAGCAGGGCTGTAAAGGGCACCAAGCATTTCTGTTTACGTCAGAGCACAATGTGGATCCTGCCATAGCTGGCGAGAAAAGAGACAAGCTAATAAAAACATCGTGTGTTTGCATACAAGGGAAACCAAGCCACCAAACTGGCTGCTGGAGCAGCCAGGCCATGCTCCCAAGGGAACAGCAGCTTAACCAACAGATGTTTGCTCAAATAGCAAACATGTGGAATCTTCCGGTGATGGATTTATTCAAATCCAGGTGGCCAGGAGCCAGGAATATGAAAAAGAAGGAGGGTAAAAATTACATTTATAGCTCTTTATTGGCCCAGCAGATTACACTTTTCATGAATGAGAGAGACATCAGTTAGCAAGCTTTACAACGTCCTGATTTTTCGAGGCTTCAGAGTGACAGGACCCAATTCATTCAGATGTGAAACGAGCGTTAGCGGACTAGGAGGTTGCAAAATTCTTCCCTCTGGGATGTCCTTACTGCTGCTCTTGACTCAGTTGGGATTCACGGCATGCATGTAAGCAGAGGAAATGTCCCAGCTCACACCAGATATTTTTCCAGGTTTGGTTGGTTTGGGTTTTTTTTCTTAGAATAAATCTATCATACATTCCACATGAGGGACTTTGCCAAATAACTTGGGCTTTCTAAACTTTTTTGGATAACCTCTGTTGCTCACAGGGAATTCAGGTGCTTCTGTGCTTGCTCTCAGACGACACAAAGCCGATGTAGGTCCCCTGTCACCCACATATGGATGAGAGCAGTGGTTGGTATTTCACCAAACTTGTTTATAAACTGTTGCCTTTTCCTTTTTATGTCGAGGTAGTACTTTGGGACCTATCTCCTGGTTCAGGATCTCTGGTCTATGGGCACAATATTTGTACAACAGAAGGGACAGACTCTTCTCAGAAGAGTAGATCTAAGATGACAGCTGAAAACAACCACCAACAAAGTACAAAGTAACACTGGGACTGAGCTGCTCAAATGGAAGAAGACTGGCCAAGTCCCATTTCCAGCTTTGGAGTTCCACTATGCAAATTTATAAGCAATAAAAGTCTCCTGAGAAGGGATCCCATTTATTGTACCATAAAGTTGGTTTATTTTCACTTAAAGAGCATAGAAAAATGACCACTGGTGGAGAGTTCAGAGAGTTTTAACGGGGGCCTTCAGAATTAGGTAAAAGCCATATTTTGCAAAGGAAACCAGCTTCTGCTTTCCAGACAGACTGCTTAGAGCTCTGCATTAGCTCGTGGTTTTCATCTATCTCTCTCTGTTGTCTCTTGGCAGAGATTGCAGGGTCCCAGAGGAAGGAGCTGCATTTTCAGTTGTGTGTTTGCACAGCACTAAAAGCCGATGGGGATTCCTTTGTTAGGCACGACACAAGTATGTAGGAGGAGAGCAGGCTCAGCCCCAGAGGCCTGTCAGTCTGTTAGAGACAGGCCAGATAAAGGATGAAAGAGGGAATGGTCAGAGAGGTACCAAAGGTCAAACCATGGCAGGGCTGCACATGGGACAAATTCTCAACATTCAAGCTGATGCTCTGCCCCTGGACTCCCCAGCGAGTGCACTGGGAGTGCTTTGCCATGCCATGTTAATTCAGGGGAGTGTTCAGTGTTCTGAGGCCTTTTCCCTGTTTGAGAAAGGAGGAGAGTGTGTGAGAAATGTATTTGTTTGGAGGCTTGTGAACGAGGCACGGTTTGTAAGGGGGAGGTAGTACTATTTATTGCACTAACTGAAGTAGGTCAAGGCCTGTAAAAAACCTTGTATGGGTGAAAATATTAAGGTTTGTTTTTTTCCAAATTGTATCATTTGGCTTCATAAAATCTATAGCTTCTTCCTAAAAACTTTGCCTTGCTTTATTTTCTTACATTATAGCTGTAACGTTGTTAGTTGATGAAGGCTTTTGTCATGAAGAAGATTGTCAGAATATCTTCCAGTTTTCTACTGTGGTTTTTGTCCAAAAGAATTGGCACATTTCTTAGTGGAGAGATATTTATTAGCTACTGTCCCAGCAGTGAAATGTATATACCAAGATGTTCAGGTGCACATTTATTGCATGGTGCTGGGGATGCGGAGTCATTTGGACAGGAGATGCCAACTTCAGCCCTAGCAAGAGGACTTTACTAGTGTACAGATGGAGCAGGCAAAACCTCTTTCTGAAAGTCTCTGTGAGAATGGGACACAAGGTAGTTGCCACTCTGGGAAGCTTTGAGTTTCATTCAGTCAATTTAATATCCTGTGAGAACTGATACACCAACCTCAGCACTTGACACTGCAACTGACTCAAGTGCCTCAACGGTTGAGGTGAAATCCTACTCCTGTTGAACCTCATGGACATGCCCCTGCTGACTTTGGCCTCCATTAAGGTGCGAGAGAATAATCACAGGCTCAGGATTTCACCCTGGCAGCTGAGGCAATTCCAGCCTGCGAAAAGCACCTAGAATTTCAGAAGATTACAAGAATTGCTGTGTAGTGTCCCCTGAACATAAGTGTCACTCAAGGAAACTGAGATACATGCTGAAGGAAAAGCTGATCCGATTTCCTAATGCTAAAAGGAAATACAGTGATGAGTCCTGCAAGGGCAGTTTCAAAGTATTTTGTCGTATGTAGATTAAGTACGTAAATGCATCATACAAAAGCGTTGTGTTGTGTGTCTTAAAAAAAAAAATAATAATCTGATTCTTTATTTGAAATGAAATAAACTTGACTAATTTTCTGGGAAGATTGTCCAGTGAAACATTTCTCTTCCCTGTGGTCCAGTAAAACTATTGCAGAGCTGCCAAAACTCATCCTGAAAAGTAGATAGAAAATCCTGCAACTTTGGCTCATCTGAATTAGCTGGCTGTTGTACAGTGCTTCAGGCTTAATTAATCTTACTTCGGACATTAAAGTTACTTGAAATGGCTTTGATTTTAAGATTTCTGTATACCACCAAGCACGGCTACCTTATCTGTCTGCAGCAGAGAGGTCTATTAGTGGTTTTTCCATCAACGTAAACCTCTTTTTGCTGCAGTTAATCCTTATCCATCTATCTTTATGATTTCAGTATTGTTTCATGTAGTCCCACACTTTGTGCAAACTCTTAATTTACACATTTGGCTTGGCTGGTCCCTTTCACCCTGCCAACAAATTTATGCCGTGTCATCTCCTCATAGCAATTTATGACCTCTATAAAATGTCATCTAGAGTAGTTTTTTACGTTTCTGAGTAAGTTAGAAAGAATTGCATAGGGAATCAAAAATCTAATGAGTTGTATGTTATTTTACTATTTATAACCAGGGAGCAGTCATTGACAATATTTGGCAATTTTACAGCCAAGAGTCCGGACTATTGTGCTTTTGAATGTAATTTATTAAGCAAATAAAACTCTTATTGGTAGCGGGTCCTGTTAAAGCTGTGGCACCGCTCGAGCTCCAGGCCCATACAGCTGTGGAGGTTTCACAGGACCTGTGCACGCTTGCACGTCTGGACACTGATATTTTACACTTACTTCATAGTTTTGTTTATTCAATTGCTTTTATGCTCTTGATTGGACTGTAACCAGCCATTTATAATAGAAACCTTCGGTGCGGAAGGAGGGGGCAGTGCAAGTAATAAAATGCATTAATTCTGGGAAGATTTAGATCCCTGTTTTATGAGGCATGGTATTTAGTAAGTCCAGGCAGTGGAGAAAATGGCCGAAATATTAGTGGCTTAGACTGGCATAAAAATAATCTCTGAATATAACATATTGAGGGCAAAAAATTACTAGTGCAAAATCACCCTGTGATAAGTGGGACTGAATTCAGCACTGTTGCTAAACTGTTTGTGGAAGTTTAATTCCTTTCTTTCCCTGACCAAATTCTCCTAATAAAGTGGGTTTGCTCAGGGGAAGGCAGCCTTGTAACACTGTAGGGAGTTAATATAATCTCATTGCCTGGGTTCATAGTTGTCTGTGTAGGTAAATAAGTTTGGCTTTATTTCTTTCACGGTGGTTTGTATGTAGCAGCAAAAGCTTATCTGTTCATTGGGGTTTTGTTTAATGCTTAAATGATTGTGGTTCTTGTTGCCCTCCTGATTCATAAATCAGGATTATTTCCCTTCCAATTAGAGAGATTACAGCAATATAAAACAAGCACAACCAAAGCCCACCTGTATCATAGGTGTTAAAGAGGAGTAAGACCAGAGGCTGCTGGGTTATTCATGTGGCTAACAGGGTTGTGTTTGGTTAGATGCGATTTGCATAATGCCTTGAAATGAATTGAAAGAACAGGGTGTTGCCCTACTTGCCTAAACATTTGCTCTGGGAAATAAAGCTGTTACTAAAAACCTTATCTCCTCAACCTCGGTCTTAATTGATGGCAATTTAACAGAAGTCAGGAGACAAGAAGATAGTGTCTGTCAAAGGGGCAGCGAGGTGCGTGTTCAGATGGAGAGTTTGCACTGGTGTGTGCGAGGTGCATGTTCAGATGGAGAGTTTGCACTGGTGTGTGCGAGGTGCGTGTTCAGATGGAGAGTTTGCACTGGTGTGTGCAGCTGACTTCGTGTCCCCCCCCTTGAGGGGCCGGGTTTGTGGGAGTAGCAGCAAAGGGGCTAGGAGGCCACTTGTGCTGTCTGTGGGTTGCTTTGGGTGGGGAGGCGTTTGTCACCCACAACTGTATGTTGTTTGGGACCTTCTCCACATTCTGCAGCCAGATTTTGGAGTATCTTCCATTGTCAGAGCTGCTCTTACTACTTCTAGCGATGTTTGCTTCAAAATACCGATCTGCCCAGAAATGCTGTGTGCTCAGTGAGCACGTGGACAGACACACGTGGACCCATTGGCTCCTCACTGCCATGCAGTGCAGCATTGCCCGCTACAGAGAGCGCATCTTGCAGTGCCACACTGCCTTGTCCTGTGGCAGGTTTAGCTTTTAAAATAATCTCTGCCTCTTTTTACTTTTTTTATTTCTCTTTTTTTCCCAGAGAGGAAAGGCAGGCGTGCCTTAGGCTGGTTCAGAAGGCACCAGTGGGTTGTAGTCTGTGAGAATGAGCAAGGCTTCTTCCCACATTAGTATTAACCAGGATATCCTGTTCCTTGATCATCGCCTCAAGGATGAGGGACCTTTTATGTAGGGTGTACCTTGGTTTGTGACTGAGAAAAGAAGAGACTTCATCCATTTTAGGAATTTTGAAGAGGGGTGGCCATGGCAGGGGGGAGGAAAAGTTAATAGGAAACAGATTTAGAAAAATATTGTATATATCCTTCTGGGTGAATAAATCAGCAACTGGAACAGCTTGATAGCTGTAACCATAACCTACTGCACTGTACAGAACTAAATATTCCCTTTAGGTCACTGCCTACATACCGTGTCCTATCTCTGCGCTTGGCAACAAGTGCCTGCCATGTGCAGTAAACTGCTGTGAGAAAGCAGACGGGGGACAGTAGATTGGGGTTTTTAACAAAAAATAATTGGAAATGTATGATTAGTAATGGAGGACTTGGATTTCATTGCATCCTGTTTGTGTGCTGTGTGTCTGTGATGTAATTTGATTGCCCATGCAAATGTACAGTTGAACCCTTCCCGGAAGATCAGGTAGCTGTGCTCTCCTCCATAGCACCAGTCAGTTCATACTGGACCAGTTCTCTTCTCAGCTGTGCTTGTTTGCACCAGTACAGACAGCAGGAGAAACCAGCTGTTACCATGTCCTCCACGTTGCTATCTTGAGTTAAGTTTGTTTTTCCACACCCAAAGTCATGCTCACATCTCAGGGAAGTTCTTTCAAACTGATTTGAAAATGAAGCTGGCTAAGGTCTGTAGACTTTATTTTTCTTTAAATTACTACTTCCTGCTTATTTTCAATACTGCCCTATAACCCAAATACCCACGCTTTGCATTTCACACCTAACAACCTGCTTCACAAACCTCTTCCCTGGCCTCCCCCACCCCAGTTGTCCAAGCTGCCCCTGAACAACTTTGTTGAGTCCAGGTCCTCATTCAGCTGTACTGATGCAAGACTCTTGGAGTGTTGGCCATCCCCTTTACAGCTTTCCTCTCATTATGGAACTGGTACCTCTAGGGTCCAGTAAAGCCTCACACTGTTAGTAATAAAGTACCTGAACTACATTTTATTACTTTGTTTGTTTGTTTGTTTGTAAAAAAACTTCTTTGGTACCTTCTGGCCTTCCTAAGGGGAGCCCCCACCTACTGCCGTAAATTGTAGCCGTAGCCTTGATAATACAGTTCGTGGACAAAAACGTCTCAAGGGGTGCTTACGAAAAGAAATTAAACTGTAATTAACCTGCCCTGTGAGTAAGAAGGAAAAGGAAAAAAAAAAAAGATTTGTGGTTTTCATAAAGCAGAAAAAAAAAATACATTCACTGGTGTTTACAGCCCAGAGACTTTTTTTTTTTTTGCTTTTTTTTTTTTGCTGTCCTGACTACAAAACAATTTTATTTTTAGCTGGAAAGGGTTTTGCAGTAATGCCATATCAATCCCACAATCCTGTTCTTTGAAATAATTGCACCGAGTTAGTCCCCAGTCAGCACTAACTGACTGAAAAGCAGGAAAGAAACATTTAACACACATGTATAGAAGTGGATGAAATTTGCCATAAAAGTATGAATTTATGTAAGCAGTCTGCAGTTCTATGTATATATTTTTTTAAATGGCGCCTTAATTGAACATGCAGCTATATAATACCCTTTTGTTTGAGCTTAAAATTGTGTTGGAGGGGTTGGTTTTTTTCTTGGGGGAGGGAGGGTTTGGTTAACCCCTCCTCTTATCAGCTCCGCTATTAAATATTGTGGCTCTCCAGCTATCAGTCTCCGATCAGCACAGTTAGTGCATTCTACCTTCCAAGGAAGTGCACTTTGAGCCAGCTGGAGCACGAAAAATGTAGGAGCTGGAGAAAGTCATAATTGAAACAGGCGACTGCTCCAGTACAGACAGGAAATAAAAGGAAGACGGGGCCCTTCAATGGATTAAATTAGATGTTTCAAATTCAGACAGTATCAGGAAAAAGAAGACTTATGTCAGAAAAAAAAAGGTAACAGTAAGTTCATTCAGCTGAACACCCAGCCCTCCCTCCTCCCCCTTACCATGTGTTTTTGCTGGAATCTTACTCTGATGCACTGAAGGGTAGAAACTACCCAGGCCCCTCCACTTGCCAAACAACAGCATAGCAGGTCCCTGTGCTCGTGTTCTACTGCCTGTATTTTCTCCCCTTCTGACAGTCCGTGGGTATTCTCACTCTGTAAATTAAGCGTGAAATTGCACTGGGCTGAGGAGACAAGATTTCAGCCGCTCACTAGTTAGAAGTATACTGTACCTAAAGCAAAAATGTAAATCGTACTCGTTTCCTGCCTGTTAGATGGAGATGTGCCTCTTTCACCTCCCTATACATGGCCTCGCTTGCGCACATAAATTACAGGTACTTTTCTTCCATTCAAACCAGTTCCTTCTTGCTGCCCAGCCACCGCCTAGCGCTGCTGACCTGCATGGTTTTGTCGTGCTGGTGGAATTTTCTCCTTAGTCATTTGTGGGTGAATGTGTCCAGTGTGCGATGAGGAGGTGTGAGGGTTTTTATTAGCTCAGAGTTGAAAATGACCGTGCTATCTATCGTGCTCTACCTCAGCTCTGATGGATCACTCCAAGCCAGCACCCCTGACACCTCCACGCTGTGCTGCGCCATTATGCAGCCAGTGAGTCTGTGACGTACGTTTTGGGTATGCAACTGGTTTTGTTTGCTTTACAAAGTAATAGCAAATTACTGCAGCTAATATTTGTATTCTTTCATGTTTGCTGTAAGATACATCAAGTTTAGAAGCATCTAAAACGACCTCGGGAAATAATGTTAGAGCTGGTTAAGATTTTTTTTTAAATTCAGGAAGTAATTTCATTTTGATGAAAAGCATTTTTTAGTTAGTAATAGAAAATATTATTTTTCTTTCCCCCAACAACTGAAATCTTTGTGTTTTAAAGTGTGAAGCAAAACACGTACTAAGGTAGGCCAGAATCTATTAATAAAGTCTGACCAATTGACTACATCTTGCTGTGCACATTGAAGCCTCCTGAATTTGGCATTTTAGGAAAAATGAAATCTTTGGCTCGGAACAATTAGGGTTTACAAAGCATATAAATTGCAGCAGGAATGCCTCTAATCACTCATTTACCTTCTAAAACGCCTCAAGGATTTTGGATTAGAAGAGAACCATGGCAAAGATTAAGAAGTATCTTAGAAGCAAATGGATATAGAGAAACTTTTTTTTTTCTTTCTGTTGGTGTTTTTTTCATGTCATAAGAAAAACAGGTTTTAGGCACATGGTGTGCAAACAAAAAGCTTTTTTGGGGAAACAGCAGGAGTTTTTAAAAGTGAAACGGCCACATGGAAACCTGGTAAAAGGAAGCTGGAGGAGTAGATGAGTTAAAGCTAGGTGGATCATGAGATGAAGTAAATTCCTTAGCTGTGCTATGGTTCTGTGCAGCTTTTGATTCTCTCCAAAATTCTAGAGCCCCTCAAAAATAGTGAATTGATTTTACCATTATCTTCACTTGAGCTGTGTAGGTTGTTCCCTCTTTAAAAAATAAGATCATTCCTTTTTATCTTTTGTCAGCTTCTCAGCACACTACTCTTGTTATATCTACACAAGAGCTAATTAGACCCTGGAAGAATCAGGTGACAAAGAGGTAAAACTTGTATAATTATGTTTTTCATCCTTCCAGCTGGTCAGGTTAGGAGATGTTGGAACTGTTTGACTAGAGAAAATTATTTAAAATGAGGGATCAGTTGGTTAAACAAAGGTATATCTGTACCCAACGTTCAAACTTCTGTGTCTGTTTGCAGGGTGTCGTAATTCTTTCTCGGTTTCTTGGTAAGTTTTTCAATGTTCTTAAAGATAGCCCTGCAGCACCATTTTTGTGAAGGAAGCTCTCACTGCAATTGCTTTTGTAGTTCCTGCAAATGTCAACAGGGAGGAAACAGGCGAGTAGCACAGAGGAACGCGGCCTAGATTGGACTAAAAGTTGCCTGTTGAGCTTAGAAGCTCTGGAAGGTTGCCCAGACATAGGAGAGAACCAGAATGTTTGCTTGAATTCTTACTGCTGAGCCTTGGGGACAAAAAGTCCTGGAAGGTTGGTCCTTCTTGGTGATGTTGCAGGGTTTGTGGGGGTGTTGTCTTCAGTGGTTTTAGAGTTTTTGGTGGTGGGTTGGTTGGGGTTTTTTTCCTATTTATGATATAGATGGGGGATGAAAAATACTTTTTTTTTTTTCCTCTGCAGCTTAATTTTAGCTAGCTGTGGTTCAGAATATGTGTGTGCTTGTAGGGTTATGACAAGCAAGAGACATCCATGTCACACAGCTCCCAGCCTGACCATCCCTTTTGTATCTGAAAAGCGAAGGACATCACAGCACCTGCTTTTACTGTTAAAATTATTCTCAGGAAGCATCCCCAAAACTGGGCTTGAAAACGTGACTGTGTTAAAAGATGCCCAGTGGTATGAAGATGCCTTTCATCACCTTTGTTTATAGTGTTTGTATAATCTTTGTTTACAGTAAAGACCCAGGAGAAGTGTTTTTAAAGTAGGCATTTTGGAAAACATTTCCAGTGATTCAGCTCACAAGTGACTCTTTGCAGGAAAGATGTATTGTGTTGTGCTATAGGGAAACGATTAAAAAAAAGATGACGTGAAGTTTTCTCTAGAAGTTGTGAGCAAAATGGTACTGTGGAGTGAGAGCTGTGCTCATGTCCTTGTGAGATGTAGCAACCGCATTCAGGGCTCTGCCTGGGCACAGGATAGTGAAATGGATTTATTCCTGCAGACCCCAGCCTGGGTCTCTGAGACATGGATGCGCCATTTTAACAGCAGCCTTCTCAAGAACTTCCATTCAAAATGAAGTCCGAGCCAGGATTCCCCAAGACTTCAGGAGCAATTGCAGCTCTGTGTGGGTGTCACTAAGCCGTCTGCTCGCTCGGTCTTTGAGGAAGTGCAGCGTGCCTCTGGGGCAGTGCAGCTTTCAGGCACAGATTGTTTCTTTGAAGAGCCAGACCTTCCATAGCTACGGCCACAAAAACCCTGTGTAGGTGTGAGAGCGGGGAATCGATGTAACATTTTTCACCTCAGATTTGTTAATTGTGCCGTGGGATAGTGGCATTTAGGTGTTCTGCCACGGAGATGCAACATACATCAAGGCTAGGGCAGTCTCCAAGTCCTGCTGCCAATGGTAGGTCTTAGGTGTGAATTCAGAGCCTCTTCCAAATTGAGGAGCTGGTGGGGAATGCAACCAGAACAGCCTGTTCAAAGCAGCGCTTGGTGGCAACTTCCACTTGGGACTGGAAATCATTCGTTGGGAGAAATCCTTAGATTCATCCCTCACTGACAGATGAGAGGTGTGACCTTCTGTGCTGTTGACAGATAACTGACTGTGGTGGATGATAAGACCTTGTAATCAGTGTGAGTGCTTTGATGAGATGTGCGGCCGCAGTCCACCAAGAAGGAAAGGGTCTGAGTGTAGCTCCCCAAGCTGCTGGGCTCAAAGCACTTGAGGATTTGCTGCACTCTCCCTTTGTCCAATATTCCTGCATTACCTTTGAAAAAAGCTGGGAAAGAAATTTGGGTTCAGTCTGTTGTCTGTGTTCGTTTTCTTAAAAATTAATCTGAGCTCAGAAACTGAGGGTGTTGTTGGGAGTGTGGGGGTTTTTTCCCCCCTTTGTTTTACATTACTTTATATCTAGGATTCTGAACCTTAAATAATATTCAAAAATCAGTAGGTTCTTCTCCACTGAGCATAAGGCATGTTTGCGCCTCACACTTTACATCACTTTAAATAGTTTATTTCTGCCACAGTCAGCATAAAAAGTTTCTGCTGGAATAACAGAAACCAGAATTTGGGCCCACAGCTTGCACAGACGTTTGTGCAGTTCCGTGACAAGTTTCTTATTTGCCTACAGCAGAAGAATGAATCAAGAATTAATTAGCACATCAGGAGATTCTCACCCCAGCTTCCTGTCTTTTGTATTTCGTTATTATCCCCACCTCCCAAACTGGTGTTCCTGGGCATGTAACAATGTGCAGCCCTGGCCTGCCGAGGCGATGGATAATAGTCCTTCATTTGCTGCTCTTGTCCCGCGCTTTGTGTTTGCCTTGTGGGTTTGGTGCCAAAGTGCCAGCAGTTGCCTGGCTTCGGGAAGAAACAAGCACCGTGGGTTTTCCTCGTGGCTTTTACCTGAAGTCATCATTTGGGCTAGGTCTGCAGAAAGATACGCAGATCGCTGCACGCCTCTTGGCAAACTTGGCTTGAAATCCATATTTGTAATGAAGCTGAAATCCAGAGGATATTTGGGCACCCACTGCAGACGTTTCTCACGTCTCTGTGGGCACAGTGGCTACAGCAGGTGCCAGCTGGATCGCCTGTTCCTCAGCCTCCTCTGCACAGGCACCTACGGAGCCAGTCTGGGGAGATGTTCAGCAGCACATGTAGGAGCACGGTGCTGGTGGCTGGTGGAAACCAGGCACCTGCTTGCCCTTTTACCTTAGAAAACTTCTCTCATGAGTTTTGAGTCATGGTGAAGTCTTGTAAAGGAGAACTAATAAGCGGCGCAAGGTCGAGTGGAAAAAAGGCAAGAAGCACCCTGAGTGGTTAGGGCGAGAGCACGCTCTCCTGCCTGAGCTTGCTGATGCAAGGAAAAACTGTCTGGGGAAAGCACCACTCTTGGATACACTGTGTTACCAGAAGGTACCCGCAGCATTTCAGCTGCTCTGCAGTAAATGCCTCGCGCAGGGGTTTTTGCTGTGGCAGAGGCATTTTCTGCGAGGCTTTGCATGCGTGCGCTGTGGCCAGGGTAGCGCTGGCGCGACGTGGAGCCGGGCCTTGTTTGTGCCGGGGTGGTTTCTTCCTGCGCCTGCCTCCCTGTGTAGCATTACGGACCTTGCCAATCTGAGCTTGTCCCCTCTCAGGTGTCTCGTGGTCACTGCTGGCCAGTTGTGTCCTTCAGAAGCGTGCACCGCAGCAGCTGAGTCGTGCTTTCGGTTAGGCAGCATCTTTCAAAGCGCCTGATCTTCTGGCACTGAGTTCTTCCTGATCGGCTCACCAGCTCTGGGCCAGGGGAGCAGTGCTCCTTAGAGATGCCTTTTTTTTTATTTTCTGTGACACATAAATAGCATTTTTTGAGTGCTCGCAACCTGATGAACTTTTGTAACACGTCAGGCCGGTTTTGTTTCCGCAGCTGCAGATGTGTATGATCTCCCATGCTTTACGTTCTTCTAGCTGCTCCTCCCCAGGCCTCTGAGAGATTCCCTCACTTCTCTCTTCTGGCCATAACATGCTCTCTGACATCACTTTGCCTCTTTCACTCAAAGCAGAGTTGCATTTCAGCTGTGCTTTGTGTGGTCTCCATGTCCTTTATTACACATTCTTGTGTACAAACCCTTCCTGGGATGAAGGTTCTCAGCGTGTCGATGTGTCAGGCTATTAATGACACTGGCAGTCGATCTGAAAAGCAAGGAGGGGAAAGGGGACTGTGCCAGCCTCTGTGTTCTCAGGGGTGAAGTGAGTGAAAGGCACTGAGGAGCTGCAAACTGATGCTGAATGGCTTGACAACCTTTTGAAAATTAATTTTCTTTCATAGTTATTTCACAGAGAAAGCAAGACATCCGATTTTAATTTTATTTTTTTTTTTTTAAAGCTGTTTTTTAAAGCTTTTAAAAGAATAGAGTTCTCCCCAACTGAAAAGGATTGCTCCTCTCTTCCTGAGCTGGAGTGATTCTCCAGGATCTGGTTACAGTCTGCTTAAACTCAGCAGCGCTTAAATCACAGTGATATTTAGATTCTTTGAGCCAGCGTCTCCTTTCAGGCCGATAAACATCTAAAGTAACCACAGATTTACACCTTGGTAAACCCGGGACTTCTAGGGGGCTATTTTGGACTTACAGCGCTCCAAGTGCGAAAAGAATGTGGCAATAAATGATGACAATAAAAATGCTTTATTAAGCCGTTGTGAGTGCACTAAAGTCATAATAAGCACATCTATTTACATTAGCGTCCATTAAAACGTAACGCACGCATTAGCTAATAGAAAATCAGGTTTAATGCAGATGCCAGGCTCTGACACTGTTGAACTCTTGAATTTTATCAGCTCTGTGAAATAGGTCCCATTTAACAGAGCTCTGCTGCTTGTGTTTTGGGTGGTAAGCAGGAGCTAACAAGTTACCTCTCGTCATTTTCCCTTCCTAAGCTGTGCTGAGAAACGCTTGGTATGTGCCGAGGTCACAATAGCAGGACCCGCAGTCTCACTATGATGGCCCAGGAGGCCAAGTGGTGCCTGTCCTGTTCGCACAAGCCAGACATGTAATTTCTCATCTTCTTTATTATGGCACAAACATGCTGTCGGTGCTTGAATAATCATGATGAAACTACACGAATGAGTAAAGCGATTGGGATTTGGAATTCATATCTTGCCCCAGATGGTTTTGACTTCAGACAGGCGGTACCAAACCTGAATTTACTCTTCCATTTCCAGTATATGCATTTTACCAAAGTTCTTGCTTAGTATAATTGCTATTTTATATCATTGCACGGTAATAACTGTCTAATATACAGTAAATTATCGTAGATCTCTTCCTCTAATACGTTTGCTGAGAGGAAACAGCCCATTTTTATGGGAGAGAAGTGAAGTGGCATTTCTCAGAAGGTGGTGCGTGCAGATGACCAGGTTGTTATTAGCAGAGAAAATGGTGAAAGATGCAGAGATGTTTGTATTGCCCTCTTGAGCTCCTGTGGTCACCCTTTTGGTTTTCCTTTTGGTTTTCCCACCCCATCCCTACGTGTCTCCACACCAGGCCGCTGCCCAGGCTGCAGTTGCTTGCTGTGCAGACCCCGGAAAAAAGGCAAAAATCGTGTCGTGCTTGGCAAAAATGCCTGTGCTGGGAGACGCCGCGAGCATTGCGGGGAGGCTGCCCCGAGTCGAGGCTGGGCTGCCGGGGTGCTGAGGCCACCAGCAAGAGTGCTGCGGCTGGAGCTTAACTCCACTTGGAAATACAAACTTGGAACAGCACCTGGATTTATTTTCTTTATTTCTACAAATATCTTGGACTGGAGTGTTTACCAGCATAGTTCACACCTGCACGTTCGGTGTGCTCCACCTAGCTCGTTCCAGATGAGTCTCCATCTCCGGATTTCACTGTGTGGTCGCCAGCCAGGGGTGTCCTCACACCCTGCCCAGACTGCCCCGCTCTCTCTGTCCGAGTCACACGAGCAATCACCAGCCTCCCAACAAGCCTGTGTTTTGCAGACTTGTTTTTTTAAACACTTACACTGTAATGATTTGAAAGCTTTTGCTTTTTAAGGAGTGAATTTGGCATGGTGGATATTAAATGTAGTTTCAGCTTGTGTTAGAGATACTTGATGTAGGTCTCCAGAGAAAGCCTTACAGACTGTGTGAGAAATTTTCCTCTGAGAAGAACATTGCAAAGATATTAAAAATGTTAAAGTGAAAAACCACAGCATACTGCCTTAATAGACAACCACTATATACCCAGGGCTGTTGGTATAAGTAAAAGAAAAATTAAATGCTGTATTTATGCCTTTATTTTCTTCTGAAATAAACATCCACTAGCAGTAAATGTTCCCTTTCAAAACTTATTTTTTCACAACTAAATATTTTGTAGAATACCTTTCTTGTCATTAAAATTTTCACTTTCTAATAAGATTTTTATGGGGAAAAACATCACTGGAGCGATGTTATTACTTTTATCTTAAAAGAAAAACTCCATTATAAACCAGGGAGAAAGTGTTCTCACTAGTTGTAAATATTTTGTTTCCAAGTATCAAGTATCCAAGAGTACAGAAACTGCACATGGAAGAGGGATAACAAACTGACGAAGAGACAGCAATGAAAGTTGGGATTTTTAGGAGGAAAAAAGTAGGAATTTTTTGCTAATCAAAGAGCCTGTGCATTGTTTGTTTTCCCCCATTCCTGTCCAGTTGATGTGCACATCCATCCCACAGTGCCAGGGCTGGACAGCACTTCGCTGCGGGCATCTTCCCATCCTCCTCGTTTGTGTGGCAGAACCTGCCACCACCTGAGGCTGCAGCAGGAGTTACGGAACCAGCTGCACAGAAAAAAAGCATTTTCCCTGTATCAAATTGCTGGAAAAGGATGAAAGTTCAGAGCCCTCAGCATTTTGCAGAGGATTGGACCCTTAATACAAATACAAGAGTTATGGGATTAAAAGCAGGATAACTGTAATATAGGGGAGAAAAGAGAATGGGGGAAGGAGCAGGAGGAGAAAGAGTCAGAGATGCTAATTTTTAATCACCTTCTTCCTATGTGCATTTTGTTCTTTTTCTTTTCTGCCTCCTTCATAAAAAAAGTGCCATCACTGCATTAAAGCACTGAGAAAATTGCTGAGCAGTCAAGCCCCAGGATTAATACCACACCACATATAGGGTTACATAAACTGAGGTGTTTTTTTCCTTAAATCCAAAGATTGTGCACTCACAGCTCACGTGGTATAATCAGATGTGAACGCAGGAAAAGGGTCCATGGGATCAGTTCAGCCCTCGGTGCAGCTGTAACTGCCAGCGAGGCGGGTGGAAGTCAGGACTGTGGTGTGGCAGGAGAATAGAAGCCCCTCTGTTCTGAGATGGACTTATCACATGGTTAGCAGCTGGAATTTATGTGAAGTCTTATTAAATAAAACAGCAGTAACCAGTCACCTACTGCTGCAATATACTTGAAGGTACAGTACCTGAATTTTTCCAGAAGCACTTGACCTCTCTGCTGCTTCTGCATCTCTCTATGTTTTCTCTTGCTCGTATGTGATGGTTTTGGACCTTCTAGTAAACTTTTATTCTTGTTTTTATTACAACTTAGGATCATGATAATTTAAGGTTTTGAGTTACGTGATTGCAGTTTCTTTGAAAGAAGATTAAGATGTGCCCAGGGAACCTCTATTAAATGCAAAAGCATTTATTGTTAGGTTTTATTAAGTCAATTTTTATACATATAGATACTTATGCACATAAATTTTTAAATGTGTATGTACTTTTTTTTTTTTTCCTGAAGAACGTCTCTAGGTGGTGGATAGAACATCTGGAACAGTTGTGTAGAACAGAAGTGTGAATGGAAACAATACTGGACTTACATAATAGCACAGGATATTTCATTAAAACAATTCCAGCGTATTTATAGTTGGCAAATTACAACACTTAAAGAACTGACCTCCATATGGGAGCACTTAGTCCTTTGAAATATTATATTATTTTTAATTGTGTCTCATTCAGTGAAGGGATTATAATTTTGAAGGCGGTGGGTCACAGCACACCAAACCACTACACAGCCAGCAGAGAAATCCCTGGATTATTGATGTATCCCCTGGTAACAGCAATTTTGAAGTTTTCAGTTTATTAGTCTCATACAGGAGGTGCAAAGCAGGGAAGAGAACTCTGCAGATGGCTGTCCTCTCTTGATGCACCTTGCCTGAAGCAGTGCTTTTTGATACAGGGCCTCCAAGAGATACAGAGTGGGACTTCTCCAACAGAAAAGGTGATGTGGTTTTGGTTTTATCACCTGTGGAACTAGAAACCTCCTGGCCAACCCCCTCTTCCTTTGCCCTGCCAGAATATCAACCTAGAGAGTTTTTTCCGAGACACCTTGTAGAGGTGTCAGCCATGGGCTTCTCCAAACCTTGAGAGTGCTCCAGAACGTTGCCTCAAACCTGAGTGTACGTAGGTCACCTGAAAGGGAAGATGGTCATTAAGCTGCCACCCTGGCTTGGATCACGGTAGGAAAAAAACCCAGACACCTCAGACAGTTCACTCTGTGTCATTTGCTTGCGTGGAGATTGTTGGTGACACTTGACAGTGGGTGGTGGCAGGACAGCATGCTGCTGCCTGCCCACTGTCTGCCACCCCCACCAGACGCAGGCAGGCGGGGAGGGTGGACATCCCCTCTATGGCCATGAGTGGCCACATTGCTGTTTCTGTGTACACACAAACACAGAGCGACTGAGAGAAGCTTTCCACCTGCCTTGAGTGTGCGCTGGACTTAGGGCGATAGTCTGTGGGAGAGGATGAGTTCCAGCCACGCGAATGGAAAGCGATGAAAGAGCAGAGCGGCACAGAATACTAGTTCTTGCTCTCATCTGCTGGGTTTATCGTCTGAGCACACTGTTGAGTGAATGGATTAAAAGCCCAACGGCAGAGCGTGTCACCCTGGGGTGAAAGGCTGGTTGAGCCCCAGAGAGCTGCCCAGCCCACAGCCAGGGCCTGCCCCAGAGGAGCCAGCTGATGCTCGCACACCCACGCTCTCATTCACCCTCACTTTTAGCACAGTTTGGCCAAGTCTGTTGCAGCTCTGCTGAGGAAAGACAAGGAAAGGCTCGGGAAGCACTTTGTACTTTACTTTCTGTTGTCAGACTTGGAGGCCATGAGGCTGGTAAAAGCGCATTGTTTGTGCCCCGGGCCAGCTTGCAGCAGGCAGCCCCGATAAGCTGCGCCTGCCCCGCACAGAATGTTATCTGAACAGCAAAGGGGTTATTTCTGTGTAAATAAGGAAAGGGATTGATACAGGCCTGTTGAAGCAAATGACCATTGTTAAAATAAATGTTTTCCCCCTTAGGGGAAAACTGGACATCCATTTTCTGGTATGGCAGATTAAACTCCATCTGAAGTACAAGCTCGTACGTCACTGCCGACGTCTCTCCCCCTTGGCGTGCCTGGGAGGTTACAATGGTGCGTGGCATGGCTGGGGAGCCCCTGCCACCTCCTGGTCCCTGAATTGGCAGTTTCCTGTCCATTTCAGATTTTTCTATGGAGACCATATTCTATCCACATCTCATATGTTATGATTTATTTATTTCAGAAACCAATTAAAGATTCTGTTTTGAAAAAGAAAAAAGAAAACAGCCCTAAGCTTTTCTCAGTCACAGCTTAAGCCTATGCTTCAGAATAATTTTCCATCACTGTCTCCTTCATTAGTAAGTAATACTTTTTCCCCATCCTACTTCTTCTTGGCATTTTCGTGGCACATCCAAGGAGAGGTAGGTCACCATTTTTTAAGCTCTGTGAATATTTACCTCGTGAAGAGCAGCAGGAAAGACGACTTCTCTGTAAGCTGTATATTAAAAATGTGAAAGCCTCAAGTGCTCTCTTAACTGCTAATTAATATTTCTCCTTGCAAGCCTCCCTTTAATCAGAGAGTTTAGCTATTGATGTTAATTTTGCTTCTTCCTCTGAAATGCGATGTTTCACACTCCTCTCCTCCTCTCCCAGTCACCACAGCCCCCAGACCCATAAGATGCCACAAAATAACAGAACTTTTGGTTTCAGGTTTCTTTCCTCAGCATGTCGCATTCGAGTTTATTCCTCTGAGTTCTCCAGACCATGGCCAGGCAGACCCTCCTCCCTCAGTCACACTTGTCCATTCTGGCTTCTGGGCTCCTCAGTTGTGCAAGGGTCACAGCAGACAGGCTGGAGAGGTAGGGGGTTGTAGGTGTATGGTTTTAGGGATTGGGCAGAGAAGGGAAACCCATCGCGTCACACAAGCCCGGAGCCAGCAGTGATGGCAGATGCTAAGCTGTGGTGCTACAGCAGAATCGGGAGGCTGTTGTGGAGGTCTCTCTCTATTCACGTGTCCGGGTTTCGTACGATGCGGTGCCGGAGAGCTGCTGGGGTGCGCGCGCTATGCGTGGTGGTGCTGACTGAGAATTCTCACAAGTGGCTGCAGCCTGCAGTTGACTTTCTGGTTTCACATCAAGGGTGTGAGGGTGTCTATAAGAATCATTTGAGCCAGGCGCGCATCTTTTCTCTGTCATGGCATCGTGTTATGTTAGCCTGGTTCGGCGTAACAGCAGCATGGGAACTGTTGACAAGGAAACAGGAGAAGTGCAGAGTATTGGCAGCCTGTCTAAAAACAATCTGAACACTGCTTCGACCTTAGTCCTTTTTAATTTTTCTGAATACAACATATTTTTTGCTTAGGAATCTGCTTTTAAGTTTGCTTTTAATTGTACACAAACTGTGAAGCTTCAATTATGTCTTCAGTAACATCGCTGCTGCTTGCAAAATTATTCTCTCCAGAAGAAAAAACATCAGTGACAAAAGCTGCAGGAAAAAAACATGTTTTTCAAAGGTGATTTCTCATTTTCTTGTATACCAGTCTGATTGGCTTTTGGCACTTCGTTCCTTCCAGTAAGTTTACTTCTGAGTTCAGGTATTTACCATCTAAATTACTGTAACGTCCTTTCTTGACATCTCAGCTTTAACATCCCAGAATCTTTGCCTTTACTGAAATGAGAAGATGCAACTAAAAAAAAAAAGAAAATTAAAAACGAGCTTCTGATACCATGACAGTTAGTATTACAATGAAGCCAAACAGCTTTACAATAATTATTGGAAGGAATTTTCCCAGCCTGCTGCCCTTTTCCCTTTCCATCATTCTGCAAAGTCTCCTCCAAAACTGCACTAAGCATTTGTCATTTGCAGCATCCTCAGCAAACCCTCAAGTACAAGGTTATTTTAAGTTGATGTTTAATGAGTTAAGTGCTCTGGAGTGATTTTCAGAACTTTGCCAGCTTACAGAGTAGACTTACCAACTTCTATGCTGATAAAGATCTGTTTGATTTTGATTTATTCCCATCTTTCAAGCTATGTAAATTAGCTGAAGATAGGATGACATTAGGAATCTATTTCTTTTGTGCAGTCTGCTCTTTCTTCCTGCTGCCTTTGCAGTGTTACATTGTCTTTCACTGGAGATGGTTTTGCTATCAATACCCTCAGAAGTTACTCATTTGAGTTTGATTTTGTATACAACAGATCACATTCCCCTTTCACTCTTAATTAAATGGTAGATATTCTTCTCCATTTAAAACTCAAGGCTTCATTTGCTTCCTTACCCACCCAAACACCAGGTTTCTAGGTCACTGTCACTCCAGATTTTCTTTCCCTTATTCTGCAGGGCTTTTTTCCACAGTCTCTATTGAATCTCTTTAAAGACACCTTCATTCTTTTCCTGATAGTGTGATAAAAGTTCTGGTCATCCAGACTTCATAAGGTATCCTCCTGTGGAAGGGATCTCGTGGCCATCTATGGGGAAGCAGCAAAGAGCCTGTAGGTCAGAACTTGCTCAGACTGGTGGACCATGTGCTGTGTGAGCAGGATGACATTGGCCAGCAGCTCCTTTGCTACCTCTGCATCTTACAGAGGAACTGTTGAGCCAGGAATCAACTCCAGCCTCAGGGCAACTCCTGTGGCCCCACATCCCCACTTCAGAAGCCCTCAGCATAGGGAGCATCTCTGTTAAGTTACACAAAGAGTAAGGAAGGCGTAAGCAGACAGAATCTAACATTCCCAAGCAGCAAAGGGTGGAGCTGCATGTTACATTTGTCCCTGAGAGAACCAACCAAGCCCACGGTATTACAAGCTTCCCTGCATGTCCTGCTTCTCCAGGTCAGTGGTCTGCTTGGCACAGGCTGGGAGGCAGGATGGCTGTTTTACAGGGAGCTGCACCAAATCAGAGCACCACTGACTCTCTCATCCTTTGCAAAATCACTGCCGGTCTCTTTTTGGGCTGTGTTTGTCTCACTGCTGCAGGAAAGTTTGACTTGCCATTTTTGGAGGTGTGCTGATGCAGCAGTTGCCCTCAGACCTCATTTTCTATTAATTCGTCAGCAGTATTTCTTTCAAGAGATCTATGTAATCATAACTGTCACTTTCCATGTCTTACCTGGTAGATGTTATGCAGTAATCGTGCCCAGAGGTGCTCTTGAGGGCTTCGTTATTTTGTACAGCAGCTACAGAACAAGAATCCCCTGTGGGAATTTTACAGCATGAAACTGCTTGGTGCTTTCCGGAGGGCTGCACACAGGCTGGCAGCAGTCACCGGTTCCTGTCGTTTATGAGAACTCAGGCCTCCGTTTAACAGTTAGAGCAGCTCATGCAAATTAGAACTATCCAGCGTTGCTCATCACCACTGCATTTAGGACCAAGCATTGTCTGGGGAGGCTTTGTTGGGACAGCCCGAGTAGCAGCACAGGTCCCTTATGCAGAGGCGAGAGGGAAGAGGGGCCCTGCCTGGGGCTTTTGGGTCTCTGTGCACTGAATCTCTGCGCTAGAAACCTCTGTGTGTGCCTCTCAGAGCGCCAGCAGTCAAACGTGGGGCAAGGAGAGAAAACACACTTTGCATGGGTACCGAAAACATTGTGGGATTTATTCTGTTAAGTGTGTGTGTCTTTCTGTAAGCCCAGTTTGTAGAAAGTATTTGTTTTGGTTTGGTTTTACTGCTGTGAAGGGTTTTTAAAACAAAAGTAAAGGTAGCCATTTTGCAAGGTAGATAAGTACTTTTGAGAGTAAAATGAGAGTTATTCCTGAAATGTGGAACATTTGATAGGTACGCTCCCTGCAGAAGGTAAATGCAATGGAAAATGCATCAAATTTGGATCAAGACCTGACATCTCCATTCTGGAAGAGATCTCAGTAGTCTTCTCAGCCCTGAAGACTTCAGTGAGTTTCAGAACTCTGTCATTGCTGCTGGATGGACTTTTGTCATACAGGAAAATCATGAGGGGTTTGGCAGCTGAAGGACAAGGATGTCAGCCTGCACGCAGTGATTCAACTTGTCTGAGGGAAAGGAAAACCAAAGCAGTAGGGTTCTAGTCAGAAATTAGTCACTGAGAGACAACGTTTGATCGGTGGCTCAGGGTTGGGATTTTTGTGTTTTGTTTTCTTACATGAAGTCATGTGACTTACTCTCCATCCTTGTTTTCCCTACCAGGGGTGTTTCTAGTGAGACATTTGGGCTTTTACTAAGTTGATTAGTTGTAATCCTTTACCTTGGAGATGCAGGAGTTTCACTGTGGGTTTAAAACTCATGGCTGGCATCAAAGCTGCTCTTCCTGAACAGCTCTGCTGCTCGTGGTTCTTGTTGCTCATTCATCTGATGCTACAAGAACATGGACATTTCAAATGATCTGGAAATACTTTTTGCACATGAGAGGTGGGCTTTCTGTGCACTTCTGTGGAAGACAGTTTCTAAAGTGTATTGCCTCCTCAAAGCACTGCACGTGTTGATGGTCCTCACGCAGAAGAGAGAATAGTGACTGACCTCTTGTTGGGCTGTAAACCTGAAGAGGGGTCAGTTGTGATTTCCCCTTGAAAATACTTTTTCCCAGCCCAAACCACAGACTGCCATGGTGTGTAGGAAAGGAGGATCACCCTCTTTTGTGGGGCACAAGAAATAGGAAGGAAACCAAGGTGAGGAATGAGCATTTCAAGAACCACACCACCCAAAAGCAACACGGAGAAGGCAACCAGGCTAGCCACATGCACGAGAGTTTCAAAAGCTTTTATGGGCAAAATTCAATTCTTAAGAAATCCTATGAACCACCACGCTCCTCTGCAGTAGCAACCTGAATGGTGTTTCCTCTTTGCTGGGATTTAGGAATGCGAATGTCAAAGCTGGTTTTCTTTATTTGTGTAGCAATGGAAAAAAGTTCACTCAGGAGAGAGAAGAAAGAATGAGTCTGAGACGTGAGGCACAGACAAGGGCTATAATGGAAATTAATTGGCTAGTATGTTAAATAATATTACTTTAATCCTGCAGCTTTGGGCAGTTGAGCTGAATTTCTATTTTATGGCATGTTTTACAAACTGAAATATTTTAGGGCTTGGAAACTGCTTGGCTTTAGTAGTTCAGCTCAGGAAATATCCTTCCCTGCGATCAAACACAGCAGCCTGCACTCTGTGTTATTAGCCGCGGCACGGTGCGTGCAGACAGTTCTCCTCGTTTGCTATCTCTGCTGAGCCTTTCACATCAGCTCATTTATCTTTCAGGTGTTATAATAATTGACCCTCAATCAGTATTCCATTATCCTAAACAGGCAATTATCCACATTGTCACTTTTGCATTTGCTCTTTTGACCTGGGGGTCACAGAGGCCTAGCGTAACTGAATCCAGCAAAATTATTCCCTTACCTGTCATATAAATAGTCATCCTAGGAAAATGAGACCCAGGGGGGCTTTTGCCGAGGTGTTGAGAAGGCCAGTCTAACTCGATCCTTTATTCTGCTCTTTAAGGAATGTAGTACTGTTTTGGCACTCTATCAAAATAAAACAAAGTTCCATTTTTTAGCCTTCCCCCCCCCTTTTTTTTTAAGTGAGCACCCCTGCACTTACAAATGCTTCTTTGTGGCCGACTTTATTGAAATTTCCATTCAGCTCTTCCATCTGTTAGCTGTGTTTACCACTATTCCTGAGGAAAGAATTCCACATTTCAGCTTCATTTGGGGGTGTAAGGTCATAAAACTGTCTGGATTATTTCAGCTATATTTATACCTAAGTTAATATTACTTCTTTAACAGGTTTAAAGCTTTTAATTCCCCAGTTCATTATTCATGGTGAGTGAACTGAAGTGAACGAAGGTTTTGTTTTATAAAGAGGAAAGCTTTTGGTATTCAAAAAGTGTTCTGCAAATGTGAATTGGAACCCTCTTCACCCCAGCTCCCCAATTCCGATTACTCTCATGTTTCACCCCCTCCCTCCACTGCTCACGGCCACCAAATGCCATGCTTTATTTAACTAGCTCCTGTGAACAGCTTGCGTGGGTACATGCTGGGGTTTGTTTTACAAATGTGCTTCTTGTGCCTGTTGTGCAAAAGCTGGCAGAGTGTAGGGTCTGGTGTAGAGCCCACCTCATTGACACAACCTTCAAGTGCTGCTGCCAGGCCACCACGAAGCCCGGGGTATACAGTGGTATCCCGGGAAGAGGGGGTTGTTCCCATTGCGTTGGAGGGAAGCGACATCTGAGCGTGGTGGAGGGATTTTCCTGAGCTTGCAGGTGGCAAAGGAGGGAAGCGAACCTTGTGTTTCCCAACAGTATCCAAACTGCAGCAGCACGCGTTACAATGCACGAACCAGATGTGCCAGGGTTCCCTCCCAGCTGCTGTGTCTAGATGTTTGTATTCTGAAATCCAAGGTACTTGAGGTGGAGAGAAAAGGAGAGAAAAGAGCCACGCTCTGATGCAGGACTTAAACGCATTTGAGTGTAGCTGCTGAGCCCCAGCCCAGCTCCCAGTCCCATCTGTGCAGTTTTGCTGGGAGCAGATAGTCAGCACCTTGAAACACTGGCCTGGCACTGCTCCAGCCAGAAACTGGGAGCTGAAGTGAGAACACAAATGCAATTTATTTTTCTTTGTTGAAATGTTCGTATTTTTCCCAGTGGCAGCACGACTCGATAGCTGAAATAATGTTATTGAGAGAAGAGAGTGGAGTCCCAGGGTGAATATTCACTCCGTGCACAGGCCTTTAAGCTTAAGCCAGCAAATGTCCGGACAATATTTAACCTGCTATTTCTTTCTCTTTAAAAACAAAACACAGAAAACCAACACAAAACCCCTCACTAGTCAGGATACTTTGGGCCTTACTCTGCCTACGTGTTTGTGAAAAAAGTTGCTCTTATTTCTCTATATTGTACTGCCTTTTAGCACCAGACATTTCCACTCAGTTATTTGGGCTGGTACTTTCTTTGTCACCCTTGTAACATCTTTTCCTGATCCCTTCAGCAGGCCTTGGGTTTCCATCAATGGAAAACTCTCCTTCCATGAAGGAGAGGACAGGGTTGGCCTACCCTCTGCAGTGTGTGCAGACCAAAAGAAGGTGTAAGTGGCTGAGATGTTGTAAGTGTTATGGGAAAAATAATGATGTCTCTATTGTTTAAAGAAAAGAAAACCAGGTTTCTCAGGACCCAAGACAGCTGTGGAAGCTGCATCATACCTGCTGAATATCAAACTCATATTTGTCCTAAGTAGCAGCTATCTGAAATTTTACCCATGCTTGGGTACTCAGGTAGCTGGCAGCAGCTTAAAACAATTAAAAAAAGATTTTGTCCAAGAAAACTTGCTTAAAAACCCCCCAACTTCACAAAACAAATCATAAGCAGGGAAGGTATCTCAAAGGCAAAACTGTTTCAAGGTGAAAAGCAAGGCAAATTATCAGAAGACTTGGCCAAAAATCCCTAAGCAATTAAGAAACTTGTCTAGGAATATGTCCCTTCTGCACATTCTTCTGAGTAGGTGAATCAGAGTGATGTTGCTGGCTCTTGGGAAGGAGCAAGCTTGAGTTTATTGGGAAGCTTGTTGACACCCATGCTGTGGTTCGCCGAGTCCCAAGCAAGAAAACCACCATGAAGAGGGGAAGATGTTGTTGGCCCCCACTTCTCTTTCTCATCTGCTCTCCCTGGCTGCGGGGGGGGACAGGGCTGGCCCTACAGTGGCTGGTTTTGTGCCAGAAATCACTTCTGCTCAGTGTGGGTCTGGAGTGTTTTACCCTTTAGCGGGAGTCCTGCAGTGACAGCTGCCACCCAGCTCTGCTCATCTCCGGACGCGGTGCCGTTTTCTTAGCAAAGCCCCGAGGTTTCGCTCACAGGATGTGACTCGTGCGTGTTGGCTGCAGAGCTGAGCCCTGCTCCTGGCATTTCGTCTTGAGGTGTATCAGCCTGTACTCCAGCTTGCCTGGCTCCCACGTGCCAGGATAGTAAAGTCTTCCAGAACTGTCTTCAACACACAATTAGAGATTCAGTCATTTATTGGCTGTTGTCCGAGAGGACGGGGTCTCAGCTCACCTGTAAGTCTTCTGAATGACAGAAACCAGGCAGCAGATGATGCTGGGCTGGGTCTCTGCCACCTTGCACAGAAGTCTGTTATTTGGCGGGGCGGGGGGGGGGAAATTAAGCTAATTTTGTATATACACTGGCAAACATTCTTAATTTTTCTTTTCATTATAAAGCCGATTGTGTAGGGTTAGTTCAGACTCTTGTGTGACTGTGTTGCTTTGGGAACAGGCTGGTCTGATGGGTGTGCCAGCCCTGGTTTCACTGTGGCCTCAGCCCCAATCTCTTGACCAACTTTGAATGAATCCTCTCGTTTTTCTTTCTCACTCATTACAACTAGACTGGCATGTGAACATGAACTGAGAGCAAAGAAGATACCTGAAATGTTGACGAAGGGAACTGAGACTGTCCCCGGTGTTTTGATACCAAATTGGTGATTGCATATACATTGAAATAGCTTTCACCAATGCTTATGGCAGTCCAACTTAAATACTTTACCTATCATAATGTCTTTCAGTCTGGGCTTCAAAAAAACAAAAAGACACATATGCTCCCAAGCTGTTGTCTTCTCTTGCACAGGGATATGCTGAGCTAGTGAAGTTTTGCTCTGCATGTGCAACTGTAGTGGAGGGGAAGGGGCAGGCTTAGTTTCTTTAAGTATTCCATACCTGCATTTTACATGTGAAAAGCCATCTCCATTCACACAGTTGTATAATGGCAAAACCCCTGTATAACACCCAGGCACAGCAGACAAATTTTGCATCTCCTTGCACGCCCTGGCTGGGGACTCTGCTGTGCTCCCTGCCCCCTGCAACAGCACAGAGAGCAATTTCTGTAGTCACTCATCCTGCAGAATGTGAGAGCTTTTGGCCGCTGGGAAGTCACAGCCTGAATGATGTATGAAACCTTTCTCCCAGCCTCTGCTCCCTTTCTCTGACTGGTTTGATGGTTTTTGTACATTGCGCCCGCTCTCTGCGCATCCCTGGGCCATGTGGCCGAGCGGCAGGGCAGCACTGTGGAACGGAGGGGCAGGGCAAGGAGCAGAGTCTGCGCTCGGAAATGTGCAGGTAGTAAAGCCAGAAATTGAGATAACCCAGGTATCTCTCTGGTATAAATGCAGAGTTCGTGCACATAATAAAATTTAAAATTAAAAAAAACCCCAGTCAACACAATAAACGCAAACGCTGCACATGCACACACACCCAGAGTCTTCCCTTGGGGAGAGGATGAGAGAGAGAATGGAGAAGCCACAGGCAAGGGAGGTTAGTCATGATGCTTAATGAACTGCTGGAAGCTTTTCAGATACGAATGATGAGGGAAGTGTACGTAGAGCAGTGTAATGTTCCTCAGCTGATAGCATCGAGGAGTTCAAAAGCAGCAGCAGCGCAGTAAAGCTGCTCACTGGTATGTCATTAAAAGGCATCTGGAGCTTTCCTGCTTGACAGATATTTCTAGTTTTGAGTTGTGCTTCTACTTCCATTACGTAGGACCCAAGACGACAAAGTAGTAACTGAGCTACTTACTAGTTAACAAGATGCATTTATGCAAACCAGTTATTTTACTGTAGACACGGCTTGTTCATGTCATACCTCTGGCAATTAAAGCTCTCAAAAATGACAGCATTCTGTATTTATCCTATCTCTGTGGTTTTTATTGTATTTATGTAATTTCCCATTGAACAATCAGCTACCTCATTTTGCAAGTGCACAGCTGGAATGGAAATCTGCATTGTTACTTTTCTTTATTTGTAGATGGTAAGAAAAAAAATTACACTTACCCTTCTTCCTCTCAATATATCAAAATTTTTTTGTCTTTTGCATTATGCAGACTAAACTAATGGGAATGATCCGTGTCATCTCAGAAGCAGCTGTTCTAATTTTACTCTTTTGTACAGCCTTTTGTGGGTTAGATTGCCCATAAGGGATGTTGCTTCAGCAACATCAACCCTCTGAAACCTGGATGAAGCCTCATTTGTATCTAAGTGCAGTGTGTCTCTGCAGGGTGCCTTATTATGCAAAGAGAAGGGTGAAATTCTCATCAAAGACCTTCTTGCAGAGGACAAAAGTTCATGATGGCTGGTAGCTGGATGTTAGTATTGGAACATGGTCTTCTTGAAGAGCCTGTGGAGCGTCACTGGAAAATCATGGCATAAAATCCTTTCTACTTTAAAACCACCCTGAATTTTTGGAAAGTTTTGCTACCAGGGCTTTGCTATTGCAACAGCGAAGTGTTTTACATTGATACATGTACTTAGAGAGATGTATGAATCACATTTCCTGTTATGAAAAAATGTGGAAACTAGATGAGGTGTGAGCTGAATTTTAAGGCATGACAGTAGCATTACACAAGGCTCTCAACAGAGAGGGAAATAGATGCGATGTGGTCAGAGCTGCGAGGAGGACGGGGTCGGGGCGGCTGCAGGACAGGGTGGCGCAGGAGGGAGCTGCGCACAGTGGATCCTGTGTGCTCTGATGCCTGCGGTGTCCAGCTCGAGGTTAGCCCAGATACTTTAGAGTCCCTTGGTGCCTGGTTGTCACTAAAATCAGCAGAGGCTCTTTAAAAATTCAGTCTCTTATTTTGAAGGGTGCATTCGTGAACTTATGTGAGATCATCAGCTATTTTACAGAGCTAAGTTTGAGGGTAACCCAAGAGGCAAGAATTTCTGTTTGTGTGTTTGGCGTTTATTTGTTGTTCTTCTGTCTCTGCCCTCCCGCGCTCCCGCACCAGCCTGACAGTTATTTACCCGGGTACTACTCACCCAGGAGCTGATACCTCTTTTGTCATTAAAAGCGCGACGGGATCTCTGGTTCCATCCCATAGTCGGGGGCTGAGATTTAGGGCTCTTCCAGAGCCCTGCATCTCTGACAACACACAGCTTCCAGGTTGAGGCTCTGTGGGAGCCCTCATTCAAGCAGCAGGGCAGCAGAAACTGGGCAAAGGCTGCTGTGCCCAAGAAGATGCTTCTTCCTTCATGTTTCCCCATCTTCCCTGCAGCCTCGGTTTAGCAGTTCCCTGTGTGAGCTGTATTAAGTCTGTGATATTGTGTTAGGTAAAGTAGGGGTGTTTTAAGAGTGTTTTAGAAGTAGAGTTGAGTGCAATATCAGCGATCAATTTTAAGCAGGCAATGTCTCTTACAAAGCAAGGGAGAAAAAACAGTTTTGGGTGTATTTTGGTTTTTTTTCTTTTTTTTTCCCCTCTGTAACCCACCCCTGACTACTTTTACTGGAGAAAAAGCCTTGTGTGTGATCCTTTTTCCTCTCCAGTCCCCTGCTCAGAAATATATCCCAATTTAAACATTAGCAAAATCAAACATTAACATGGGAGTTAATGTTTTAAAATAATGATCTCCTGCCGGAAGCCTGTTGGTTCTGACATGCTGCCAACTACAAAATCTAAATGAAGTTAGAAGCCAGAAGAAAATAAACGTACTCTATTTTCATTCTCTACTAACATCTTTTGCACTATCTGAAAGTTTGATCGCTGTATTTTATGGCACTGAGTTCTTCTTTCAGTAATGGATTGCAGGTGCCACATTTCTGCTAAACAATATTTAGGCTACTTAGTTTTATTGTTTGGTTTAATTTCTTGAGTGAGTGATTTCACCAGGTCATCAAAGTTTCTAATTCCCATTCTTTCAAGGAACAGTGAAGGGAATTGAAACCACTGAAGATGAACTCTGGAGAGATGTTCAGTACTACAAATCCATGTAAAAGAAAAGTTAACACCACTGAACCACTGAAGATAAACACACGTGTCCACGAAGATGCTGTCCAGAAACACCACCACAAGAAATTGCAATGATAACGTTCTGGGAATTGAAGAGTCACTCTTTATTTCCATAACAGCGTGTAGATTGTAGTCGCTGTCGTCATCGTATAGAATATAACATCTAAAAGTGAATTAGAGGGTTGTGATAAAACAAGCCTGGGAATTAGTGGCAGACGTGGTATCCCAGAGCCTGACCGCCACGTGGACATGAGTGATGACCCTGAGAGCAGTTTTTGAAAGCAAGTGGGTAATATCTGGCCTTGGGAGCAGAGCTTGGACAGCCCAGAGTGTATCGTGCTGTACATACAGTGCAGCAGTGGACTGTTTTATTCTGGAGAACACTTTATAATGATGTAAGAGGTAATAAGCAGGATTAGGAATGCAACTGGGAGACATTACTGTGAATTTTAATTTTGGGTTTACTTGGCCTTTGGCACATGATTTCATTTCCCATAGACAATATAAACTCTCTATAAAGACTGCCATGGGACCTGGATGCACTCACTAATGTGGGGTGTGGCAATTTCCTGTCTGTCTGATTGCAAATTATGATTAGCATCTCGTTCTCTTATGGGGGTTGCTTCACCGATCGTTATTTAGAAGATATTTTTAGAAGAAAATTGTTCAGAAGGCTTAACACAGTATGTGCTTTGAAAAGTCACCACCAAACCATTGAAAATATGTATTTGTGTCCATAGGACATTGTCTTGAAGTGCCACAAGTCACTGCGTAAGATTATTTTATCTCTATTTTATCACTGCATGATTATTTTATCTCTACCAGCCTTTCTATCTCTTCTCCTAGGACTAATTCACAAGGAAAGAGCTTGCTTTTTGTAGTTTGAATTGCTTTTTAAGAGTCTTGATACAAGTTTGAGATTTCTTCTACAATGCAGTCAGGTAATGTAAGAAAAAGTAAAAGCATTTACTGTCTTCTTAATGGATGATGATGTAGGTTTTAAATAGCTAATGCATACAGAGCATGTAAAAATGTAAAGTATTATTTAATATTAAAGTTATAATCGGAATAGGCTCTCAGCTTTCGTTCAGTACTGCCTCTTTCAAAGCACTGTACTTCACAGGCCTCAGTTCAGGGAAGAACTTCAGTCTGAACATAAATCTAATTAAAGTCAACAGATTTAAACCCCTCCAAGCAACCAGCATGTACTTAAGTCTTTTGCTTAATTGTGGTGGAAGAAGAGTATGTTTAAAATTACGCACATGCACGGCTATTTTGGGGAACTGGGGATTTATCTTGGAGCATCAAACCTACTATGGAAAATTCATAAAGCTAGGATTGCCTCCTAATTATTATGCTCATTTTAGCAAATGCTGTAATCATAGGAACAAATTTACATAGTATTTACTAAGAGGTGAGAACATCTCTACACTTCTAATGGCAGGGAGCTGCAAACTGAACACAAACACCTGAAGAAAAATACTTCTGATCCTATTTGTGAAGTGATTATGGGAAGATGATGGCTTAATGCTTTTCACAGGAGTGATTTCTCTTACTGTTCCAAACAGCTGTAAATGCTTTCTGTTCACGTGGTTGATGCATGGTAAAGTATTATATAGTGTCTAATGGTAAAAATTTTCAAAGGGATTTTGGTAGATGCCACAATGGGATACACAATAAAAGATGTTCCAGGTCTGTTACCCCACAGGTGGGGTGTATTCCCTGATGTTTCTCTGTCTCTAACCACCTGCCTGGTAGCCCCCAGCAATATGGGTGGATTAGCAAGTGTCTGTGCTGTGGTGCATCCTTTTCCTTCCTCAGTGGCATTCTCAGCCTGAGTCATGGCTGAAGATGTGTCTAGAAACAATTATGTTGGGGTTGTGCAAGGGAAGAATGATGTATGTATATGGACAGTTTTATCTCAGTTAAGAGATTAAACGTCTTGGCACATGTTCAAAGAACTTGTGTTCCTCTTGGGCAGCGATGCCTGCTGGTGCGATCAGGGCTGAGCTGGGGCAAGTGCCCCAGTGACTGCTTATTTGGGACTTGGGCAGGTATTTATTCTCCTGTCGTGGCTGGAGGACGTTAAAGGCTCCCATCGTCCAGCTGAGCTGTCCCAGTCAGAGTCACGGGTACAGCCTGTGGGACTGTTGACACTGAGAGCTTCCTGTACACCTGGGCTGAGATGGGGGGTACCAGGGAAGTAGTCTCTGAACCAATTTCATCAGAGAGTGATAGGAAATGAAAAACAGTTTGAGCTGGCTATGTGTTGTTGTTTTCATTTTCTCGTGTCCTTGATCAAACTAACTTCTACATGTCAGTCCACTTAGACAAGCAGACAACTGGGTGCCCCCCTGGTGTCGTGCCTGGGGCTATGCCATCGATGCGAGGCCCTGCCTGGAATTAGGGGCGAGCAAGGGGCTGCTGTTGGCAGAGCTGGACATGCTCCGCGCTGAGACAGCAGTGTGTTTCTAGTTTAACCCCTGTTCCTGGCAGGAAGTAGTTTGCTGGTTTTGTGGCCCTGCAGACCAGCCAAGGTCTGCCCTCAGCCTCTGCCAGGTTCATCTGCTCTTTGGGATACCAGGGCTGCAGGATGCAGCTGACTGGAGGGGGTGAAGGTTTCCCTGCAGCATCCCAAGTGCTTGCCTTGGTAGGACAGGAGCTTCCTCCGCACACTCCCAGGAGCTGTGCCCAGGCTCGGCCATTCCCTCTGTGACCCTGTGGGGTATCTCTCCCCGTGACAACTCCTGTTTCAGCGAGAATTGCAGCCGTGTTAGTGTTCCTGGTGCTGCTGTCCCTTTGCCAAATTTTGACTGAAATAAGCCTGGGGGGAAGCAGGAGTTCCTGGATGCACAACCGTGTGGGTGTGAAGTGCATAAGCTTTGTTTCATTAGTAAACAAGACTAAAAATCTGGTGAGATGGGTCTGGTTTACACTAGACATGTAAGAGGAGGGGAGAAGTTTTCTTCTGTGGACTTGGTTGATGATACAGTGAGGTGACTGGGAGGAAATGCAGTTAGAGGTATTTATCCTCTTCCTCTGAAAACTGGAGTGCTTAAAAGTGAAAGTGCTTAAATCTGACCTTGGTGATGAGCAAACGCGTTACTTTTACCAGATGCTAAAGAATGGGGTCTTTCATCACAATGCACAGTCTTAAGCGTGACTTGTGAGCTGGTTGGTTTCTAGGCGCTGCTATTTTGATCTCTGTATCAGCAGTACTATCAGGATGCTGCTAAACTGGACCCATTAGCCTTTGTAAATTTGCTAATTAACAACAGGAGGTTTGCATAGCACAGCTTCAGGTGTTGAGCTCCGGGCTTTTGTTGATATCGTTTAAGACAATAAGTCTAAAATTCTTGACTTATGCAGCTGAGAGACAGAGGCATCCTTTTGAAGCTGAAGAATGTATGTCTGTAACGTATGGCCACGTCATTATCATTGTTGTTCCTACTGCCCCTGTTACTATTAGGAATTTTCTGATCAGTCTGTGTTTTCATTAACCGATGAAGTCATTCATTATGTGAATTTATTAAGACTTGTGCATGGTTGGCTTGTAAGTATTTCTTTGTCACTGATGGAAGTAACGGGCTTGGCTCTGCTTTTTGTTACATTAGTGCAAATCTTGAGCAATTGAATTGCCAATGTAACGGAGCCAAGGGAACGGCAAATTTAAGTCCAATGTGCATTTGCTATTGTCCTCAAGAATTAGTTTACTCTCTCCTAAGCACTTCCATTCACAAATGATGTGTCATTTTAGTGACCATAATTGCCTTCTGAAGCAATGTTTTCTGTTGTTTTTCTAGGGATTTCCCAAAGTTGGAGGAGTGTTTTGGTTTTGTTTAAGAAAATGAAACACAGTTTTAAACCTGGGTCAGATGCCAAGAAATGTTCTCTTTCTCTCCTCCCCCTCCCTCTTCTTCTGTCTGTTTCTGTGAGCCCCAGATCCACTCTTTGGTTTAACTGCAGAGCCTAAACTGCTTCTTTAAAGGTCAGAGTTTGATGAAGCTCCGGGGCAGAGCCCTGTTTGGTGTACATGCTGTGTTTTGAAGTATTTGCAAAAACAGGGCCTGTGCTTGACCCTCCTAGATTTTGGGCTGGAAATAAACCAAAGCCCCAGTAGAACAGTCACTTTGGTGTGAGTTACATGGACCAGTTCTGGTGGCTTAGGGCATTGCCTCGTGTAGCTGAGCCAGGATAGCAGATTTGCTGTGTCCCTTAACCCATCACAAGTACAAGGGCTTTCACTTAAAGCTCTCTAACAAAGACCATCATTTACATTGGCTTCCTCACAGGGGAAACAAAAAGATACCTTAACTGACCACTGTCACCGTTCAGTGCCACGGGGCATCTCTGTGCTGTTGGAGCAACAAGAACACATCTGTATTTTCCCCATGTTTGTGTGCATGAGACTAACCCTTTGATGCCTAAAGTTAAACGTGTGTATGAAGTATCCAGGATCAGGATGTCGGCTGTATTCTGGTTTCCATGACTATTCTCGCACGTTTAGTCTTAAAGAGCCAAAATGTATCTCACCATCTCTGATTATTTTGCTTCCTATTCTTTTAATAACTTCTTTTTCTCAAAGATAGAAAAAAAAAAATTGTTACTGAACTCCCTTGAGATAACTGGCTAGAGGACTTTCAAAGGTACCTTTAAAACTAGAGTCAGAGAAGTCAGCCTTTTCCTTTTGTATGATACTTTTCTCTACATATGAGACATAGGTTTGTTTCATATCTGCCAAGTTTAAATTTTTTTAAGGAGTTTGACTATTTTTTCAGACATTTAAATTCAGAGAGAAAAAACATTAATATGCCAAAAGACAAAGTGTTTAAGAAGGTTGAAATAATACATATCTTAAATGGTATCTTAACCAAAGCCACACCTCGCATGCTCAATACAGCAATTACATTGTTTTGATTTTGTACGGATAACTGGAAACTTTAACTTGGTGACTTCTTTATCCAGCCTAATAACAATCTGACTCCTGAGGTTCCTGAAAGTCCTCTCTCTCTTTTCCATTTGTGTAATTTAGGGGTAGAGGATGTGAAAAAAAAAAAGAAAAAAAAAAAAGAAAGGGAGAACTGGCTTAAAGGCTTCTTCCCGCGGTAGGTACGAGACTCCATCAGATCGCTCCTGCTGAGCTGGCAGCTGCTTCCCTGAGTTCAGGGAGGTCACCATGGTCTCCTTCCTGTTGCTCCTCCAGGCATTCAGTTGATGAGGGAGTTGGAAAAAAGGCACCTTCCTTTCTTGCCCTGTGACATAAAGACAAAATCCTTCCTTGCTATCTAGGTCTGTTCTGAGAAGGCCCAGGAAAGATCAGATGTAGTGAAAATTATTTAGGTTTCTGTGGTACCTTTACCCAGAAATATCTGAAAGTATATTACCGGCTAATTGATCTACTAGGAGGGTGGGTGCACGCGTGTCGTCCTGTGCCTGTTGCCTTTGAAGATGCAAGGGTCCTCTTCACCGTCGGCTTGCTGCTTTTGCAGGAGGCAAAACAGATTATCTGGTAAATACTTCAAAATACTGTTGCTGCTCGCTTGGGGCAGTGCAGATGAATGTGTCCAGTTAAAACTCTTGAATGGCAAAGCAGGATTTTGCAGAAGCAGAGCACAAGCTGAGCTGTCTTTAGATCAAAATAAAAACAAGAAGATTCAGCATCTGTAGAAAGAACCGCAAGAGTCTTGTCACTCACAGTGCATGTTGTTCCTCGCGAGGCCATATGCTGGTGAGCCTGGTCCAAGAATCACCTGGGGTGACGTCGTAAAGCAGATCAGTTGTGCTAAGCCCCGACACAGGCTTGTGTCCAGGACCGAAGGGTCCTGAATTCAGGTTGCTCATTCTGACAAAGGATGCGTTTAATGCAGTTATAAGTAGATTTGTTGAGATCACACCTTTAGTGTGTTTGGATTAATTTTCCTATTTGCACCTTCCAGGAAACCCTACATAAAGACAAAAGTCTACAGCTATAAATTTAGGTCGTCTTCCTTGTGGTTCTCATTCTAGTATTTGAAGTTAGTTTGAGTATTTTTGGGATGCAAATATAAATTGTTATCTCTAGTTTTGGCATTAAAAAGGGGGAAGAATCTTACTTAGCAATCTTTCTCTGCCAGCTTATTGTATATTTCGCGTGCATTTTTTTTTCCTAATTATTCACTTACCAGACTATTGCAGCTCTGGATGTTTATATATAAAGTCTAGTGTTCCGAAAAAAAAAGTAACTCTCTGTTCTTTAACTACATAAACTTTTTAAAGTGTATAAACTCAGGTGCAATGCCAAATGTGCCCTTCCAGTATATAATAAGAGGGATCTAGTTGCACCAGTTTCCCAAGGGGAACAGCAGTAGAAAGCAGAGCCTGTGTGGAAAACACCCCTTTTTTTTCGCCTTTGGCCGGGACAGGCTCCTACACTCGGAATGAAATTCCATCCTCACAGAAATCAATAGCAAATATTTGACTGACTCCAGAGAGGCAGGATTTGGTCCCACATGCCTGATTTCAGGGTCTGATTTTGGTGATGAAACAAACTTTAGGGCAGGGAAAGGAGTATTTGCTGTGGAAGGAAGAGTTGGTTTTCACGTGTTTTCTCTGGTCTCTCTCCCAGGCTAGAATAACTGTGTTGTATCTCTTCCTCTTTCTGAGGAAGACTAGAAAAAGCACCTACTACACAGATGCTCTTTTCTTCCAGAAAAGCTCATTGGGACAATTGCTTTGATTTTTAACCATGCATGTACAGTGGCACCCCGGCAAAGCAGCAGTGGTTCTGTGAAAAGGAGACGGTTATGACAGGAGTAAGAAGCCCAGTTTAGCATGTCTGTACCCCAAGATGTGTTGACATGCAGTCCTGCTTCCCTGTGGATCGTTGCCCTCAGAGTGGAGCTAAGAGGCCATGCTAATATTTCCTTCCTGGAGGGAGAGAGCACATAAGATTGTCCTTAACGTGAACTGCATGAACATTTGTACCTTTTCCTTTTCTTCTTGTCTCCTCAGAAGGGAGGAGTATTTGTCCCAGTATATCCAAAACATGTTGTTACACAGGACTGGCTTATAATGGCATTTAATAAAGTAAGATTTCACTTTCCAATCTCAGCTTTGGAAGAATAATATGGTTTCCATTCCTATTGCACTAAGTTAGGTGGCCTCAGTTTATTGCTACCAGTATATTTACTAATACTTCGAAGTGTGAATTCCTGGGCCTAACCAACTTTGTTTTTCCAATAGATCAAACTCAGGCAGTAAGGTTTCTTCTGGTACATTTTAATTTAATCTCTGCTTCCCTGGATTCAGCCATTGTACGCTCAGCCCGGGTGCACCGTTTCTAATTCACTCCCCATCCTATCTGCACGCAGAGAATCAAGTCCTTGTTTTGGAGGCGTATTTGGTGCGGTGTTTGCTGATTCTCTCACTGCTGGAAGGCAAGGTGGGATGTTGCTGGGTGTGCTGAGCTGCCTTTGCGTCCAAACCTGCCCTCAAGTCGCATGGAAACACGCTGTTGCAGAAGCATGTGCAGACGTTGGTGTTCCCTCCATCCCACCAAGTTGTCTTTTTCTTTTTACCTCCTGAGGTGGATTTTTTTTTTTTTTTTACTTTCTCCACTGAGGGAATCTAAACAAAACTGTGTGTACACAGGTCTTAAAAAAAAAAAAAAGCAAGTTTGACACTTGGCCATATTTGCTTTGCTAACAAATGCAAAGTCTACAGATGTATGTGTATGAATTCCAATGCGGTTGCATATTAAAATGCACAAAGCTCATCTAAAGAGTGCAGCACAGCCATGTTTATCTGCTACCAGCTACTCAGCGCCTGCCTAGTCACACACCAACAGGCAAAACAGCGAATAATCAAACCTCTTAGAGCCGCCAAACACACTTTTTGTCTTTATTATTATGAAACTAAGATTTGGTCAACTGAGGTCAAGTTGTGCACTTAACACAGCTTCCATTATAGTCAGTGAACTCTGTAACGGGGAGTAAAGTCAAAACATAAACAGAGAACGTTTCTGCAGCAGCTCTGGGCTGGGATTAACTTGGATCACCTAGTCTTCTGCTTTTAATGAAATTCTCTCCCTTGTATTTTCTTGTTTGGAGGAGAGTCCAAAGTTATCTCATGCTAATTTAGTTAGGCAGTGCCCTCCAGGGATGTCACAGGCCTCCGTGACCTCTCCAGAGAGACTCAGCAAAGGGATGAGGAGAATTAAACATTCCTGAGAAATTGCAAAGCAGCAGCCCCCAGAGATTTTGCATCGAAACGAGCTCCAGACTGGCTGCCAGAGACCCAAGTCACCTTTTCAGCACTTCCTTGACATGTCTCCGTCAGTCCCATCTGGCTTGATTCAGGGGGTCAGCGTGGGGACCGAGTAGAGGTGGCAGCTCGGGAGAGCAGGATTCAAGGGAGGTCTGACCATGGCAGGCTCAGGCTTTAGAAGTTTCTCTGGGATGTGCAGCTAGATGGGTTTATTCCCTTTCCTCCCTACATGGTCTCATGCTGCAGTCTTTTTCTTTGTGCTGGAAGAATACTGAGCGAGGAGGTTCAATAATAATAAGTTTAGGTATTGTTTTGCCATTTGATGCAACAGTTTGTTTCATATCTGGGTTCACAACCACCTCTTGGGTCTGATGAAAGAAATACTGGGTGTCAGAGAGCTGCTTAGACTAACGTGAACTACAGGCCCCACTTTCCTCTCCTACACTGACAATCAGGCTGTGGAAATTCATTAAATGAATCTCATGTGAAGTCAGACTCGGGCATGGTTTGCAGGATGAAGCTCATCTCTCTGGGAAAAGATTCAAAGAGTTTATTTTCAGGTCTCCCTCAATTATTGTGCAAAAGGAGGAAAAATTAAATTTGCCGAAGGTTAGGTAAGAGAGGAGGAGAGACCCAGAACCCATCGTAGCTTGCTTATTGGTGTCTTGATCGCCTGAGTAGTGATCTCGGTCATCTCTTGCATCACAGAGGCAATGTGCAGAATCTCATGAAATGCTGATTTCATTGAGTTTGGGGATGTGTAATCTAACAATCATTCCCGTGCCCTCTCATCCTTGGGTTTCCTTGCTCCTTTAATTTGTTTTTTTAATGAGTCCAGAGTTAGTCAGTAGTAAAGGAAGAATGTTTGAATTGCCAACTTTTAGAGGGGAAAATTAACTTTTTTTCACTATAAAAGTGCAGACAAAGGCATCTAATTCTGTAGGCATTCTATAGGCATTTTAAGTCATCGTGACATGACCGTGCTACCCTTAACTTCCCAACAGCACTCTATCATCACTCCAGCTTTACAGGCGGCAAAATTTAGGAGGTAAGATTAAATGCTTCGGTCAAGGCCACAAAGAGTCATTGTCACCACTGAGACTGGGACACTGGAGATGGTGTCTGCTCCTCATTTACTTCGACCAGACTGAAACCAATAAACAGGACAGAACTAAAGCTGGACCCATGCAATTAGAATATGGTTTGTGGTATAGCTAGTAAAAAATTATATACAGAGCAGAGAATGGTGTTCCTGTGACATACTTTTTAACAGTTATAAATCTCTGAGAAGAAAAGCAAAACAATTAAGAGAGTCTTGGAAACTGGCATATGGGGGATGCTGGTGTCATTGTGGTGATAAATCCATTGCTCTGGGCAGTGACTCAAGCCTATGCCACCGAGATCTGCCTGACACCAGACCTCTGGCCCTCGCCAAGTGGGAACGTGGTTCCCGCTGTCTGGCCTGTGGGGTTGTTCCAGCCTCAGCGGCGGGACACCCTGGGTGTGCAGAGTCCCCAGCATGTCCGTTGGGGAGGGGGAGGATGGAGGGAGGGCTCGGGCGCTGTCTGGATGCAATACGAGTGATGGCTTCTGACGTGCGTGGAGCAGAGATTTATGGCAAGCAAAAGTTGAAGCATGATAATGCTACTGGGGTATTCTGTAATAATATGGTAAAACACTTGTCAGCACTTCATCTTAGGCGGTGAAAGTCAGTTGTATATGCTACACAGAGACAGATAAAAAACATAAGTATACTTAAAACTTCATATGGTTTGCATTTTTCGTAACAGCTCTCCTGACTCTAATATAAGACAGGTTTTAATTTTGTTTTGGGTAAGTGGATGTGCTTACAGTCTCACACCCACAATTCCATGGCTTTAAATAGAATCACTCCCAGGGTGCATAAAAGAACACATGCTGTCATGTGAAGGATTTATCCAGGATGCCAGGACTGCATTTATTGCTGGGAACAAACTGAGTAAAATTTCCTCTTCCATTTTGACAGTAGCCCAGCTCAGCTGTATCTGCGGGTTTGGTGCAGCCCCTTCCCTTTCCCTCACATGGATTCGGTGCGACCCACCACCGTTGCAGATTAGTAATTACTAATGACAGTGGGATCGGAACGAGCAGAATGAGCCAAGGGAAGGTCAATGCAAAGTGCCCTCCAAATGTATTCTTGAGCATGCTCAGAAGAAACCTTCCTGTTGCCTTTTCACATCTGCGCTGCACAGCCAGACTTCTGAAATACATCCTTTGGTTTCTGGGATTGTTTTACCATTACTTTTTCCAGCTGAAATCCCTGTGTCCCGATTTGAGATGGCACAGGCCACGAGCTGGTATTGACCCCGAGCATGGAGGAGCTCAGTCGGAGCAGCAGCAAGGCTCGCGCTGCAGCAGCCAGTCTGTCCGGGAGCTTGGGCTAAACCCGCCAGGCTCTTTGCATAAGCTGCTGTATCACATGGTGGCGGTTTTGGGTACTGATGGCCTAAAATTGAACTTGTGACATGAGGTAAAAATAAAAAAGAAAATAAATCCCTCTGTATTGCATTACCATACCCCCGAGGCAGCGAGGTTGTGCTCTTGTCTCCGTCTGTGCTCAACCGAGAGAATTTAGCATCGAATTCCTAAATGTTGTCACCTGAAATGTTCTGGTAAAGGAAAAGTCCTACAGAACTAGGAATGAGGTTACTTCAGCATCTTGATACTTTTGCAGGTGAATAAAATCAGAAGGTGAGGTATCAAATGATGTGTTAAAGGTTGCACACTCTTTATTTACACAGATTATTCAGACAAGGATAACTAACTTTATAAGAACCCAGTGAGTAGTAAATGTTTTCCTCAGGGTGAGGAAATTAACATTTCAAGTTGATTGTTTTCTATTATTATTCAGGAGTGTAGCGCAGTTTGGAAACTGGTAGCAGTCTGAAGAGAAAATGCCTTAGAGTTCAAAAGCATGAAGCAAGAGTTTTGGAGATCTGGGGGGAAATGTAAATGATGAGATAGAATTCAGGTTACTTTTCTGCTATTAACTCACTCATCTCCCTTTATTTCTTTTTTTAAAATGACGCTGTTCATAAATCTTATCTTGGTGCTCTTGCTTTACTGTCTTATAGGCTTGCTCTTCTTTCCCAATTATACCCTCGAACACGTATAAACATTACAAAGTGCTGATTTATTGTCTCTGAGCCTCTCTGCCTGCGCTCCAGCAGTTCTCTGCTGCTCTCAGCACTTTTTTACAGCACTGCTCGTGGTTTACCCTGAGTCAGGGCCCTTTTCTGTACAGGCACTGGGCAGGTCCCTGCAGACCTACAAGCTTTGCGTGGAGGAGCGAGCAAGGCAAGGAGGCAGAGCTCACAAGTCGGAGGAAAGGTGAGGAGAGGAAAATTTGGAGAGCGAAAGTGATTGCCTCAATTGTAGTGTAGGGAACAGCGTTTCTGGTTGTGTGGAGACCAGCAGTACTTCGATCTGTAGATTGTGCTGCTCCTCTGGTGCCCATCAAGAGGAGCACCTCAGCTTGTGCTTAGCTGTAGGTGCCTGAGCAATCCAGGAAAGGAATCGGAGGCAAACAGGTGTCACAAGCACAAACCAGGATCTTTTTATAGTCAAATGTTGCACTATAAACATTTTGTGATCAATATCTACACTGTGATCGTTATTCTGGGGCTGATCACCTCGCTCCAGTAAACATGCCAGTGCTTGACTTGGAAGCCTGGTCTGTTTTCTTGTGGTTGGATCGTGGCCCCAACCAGCCCTTCCTGGCACAGGTCCCTAAGGATCGCTGCCCTCACCGCAACCTGGGTACAACCCTTTACTTTAGCGGTGAGTAATCCTGCCAAATGGGAGTCTGCTTCTTTGTGAAAGAGGTACTTTGTCTTTCATTCATATAAAAATAGCAGGGTAAATTAATTCTGGAAGGGAAAAAAAGGGAGGGGGAAGTGGGTCAAATATCTTTCAGAATTGTCTGCTAGGTGGAGCCTGGGAAACACGTACTTGTTCTATAGTCTTGTCTAGGTAATACCAATCTGAGCAGTTGCAACTCCCATGCACTTTCTGTAATTCAAATTTCTCCCATTTTACTCTGTTTTTTATTTTTTCCCCCTTTTTTTCCTAAACAGAATTTAAGGCACCCCATTGTTAGCAGTTGTGACAATATTCTCCAAAATTAAAATGGAAGAAACAGAGCATATATTCATCCTTTCTGTATCTTTTCATTTAAATTACTTTGTGTCACACATGTCACTTCCAATTTAACCATTTGAAGAACAAACAAACCATTGTGAGCCTAAAAATCTGTTCAGATTTCTTTGGCAGGAGAAAAGGGCTATATTAATTTTCATTGTTGGTGAGGTTTCCCAACAAGTAGCTTTACTGTTTCTTTTTTGCCTCCAGCTAGCGACTAAAGATCAGTTATAAAACTGTATACAAATACTTTCACATATTGAAAGAACAATATTTTGACACTCAGTGACACAAGGAAAAAAAAAAGCAGCAGCAGGAATCTAGTTTTTGATAACACAATGAGAACTTTGTGTTCAACTGGGGTGCATGTGAGAAACATCGTGTTGCATTAACAGGGAAGGTTGACCTTTAAGGTTTATCTGGATTATAATTCTTGTGGTTTTTATTAATAAAACTGCCTGCTAAAGTTTCATGAGTCCTCCCTGAGATCTGTAAAACAATTGGCCTATCTGCTTACAAGAGGAAAGTTAGACAGTATTTCCTACAGATGTGAGGGCTTTTGTTTCAGGAGACATTGATATTGTTTTCGTTCAAGATGCTCTGCAAAGATTATCAAGTATTTTATTATCTTAGTAACTTTATAATTGTTGGATTATTATCTTTAAGTGTATCAGCTATACTCCTTTGACTTGAAAGAAAAAAATCATGGATCTGAACACAGCTCAGCTCTGAACAAGTTCACACCTACAGCCAAGCTGTAGGATTTGACTCAATCAGCAAACACACTTCAGATTGTCTCTGTGGCAGCTTATCAGCTGTAGCTTCAAAAATCTGTGAGAAAGCTCATCAGATGAGTCACAACACGTTATCTCTGTAGCTATACCCTACGAGACTTCCAGTATGGATATCGGTAAAAGTGATTTTTGTTGTTTGCTTGATGCGGTTTTCCTCTCAGAGGAAAGGGTTTTCATCTTGAATCTGTTCTTGTTTTATACCTTTTCTGTCGGTGATGTAACTGTCTATGGTTTGCAAACATTGCTTCTCTGAATGGAAGCAGCTGCCATGTCACAAGTACTCAATGTCTGCTGTGCGTGAGCAGAGGGGACAATGCCAGAGGAAAGGCTTTGTACAGAGACATAAGAGTCCTTATGCTTGTCATTACACTGCTAAGGAAGAAGCGTATCAAAATGTATTTAAACTGATGAGGTCAGGCAGGTACTTCAGTGGTGTTCAGAAGGAGCTATTCCATGAATGGAGGTTCCCTGAGCAGTAGATCTTGCGCCGTCACTGTGCTTTCTGGTGATCTGAGCAAGGAGGATGATGACTGTCGAGGGGAAAGGCAGAGGCCCATGCCCTTTGCTTCTGGGGCAGCACATCATCTGCTGGGGGTTTTCAGAGGCCTGAGCTTGTGCAAAGTGTTGCTCTGGTTGCAATGATAGACAATGACCTCAGCCACGAACTTCAATTTGCCTTTTGAACGCAAACCGTTACAGCATGGTCAGGTTCTTGTTTATTGGCTGTGACTGAGCAAGAAGGGTTGTGTTTTAGGAGAACAAGGATAGGAGTACATTGATGGTGCATGCTGCCATGTGGCTGGAGTCTCTTGCCGTGCCCACCTGGCCTTATCATCAGAAACAGGTAGTGAAGCCACAGCTGTGACCTCTACTGAACTCCCACGTGGCAGGGGGCACGGGGCCATGCCCAGCACTTTTTGGTGTCTTTCATCCGCTTCTACGTCACTGCACTTGGGCTTCATTAATGTTCCTCGGCCACGTGTGCTGTGCCCCTATCGCGTGCAGAATATGTGTAAGCAGATTTTTCCCCTCGGTTGTGTATTATATGTATGTATCTCTTTATATAATCTCCTTACATAACACCATTGTGCCTACCAGGTACACCCAGTACACACCTACACTTTTAACAGTCACAGAAGTCAATCAGATATGGGTGACTCAGCCAGCAAAGCACCTCTTCTTCCTTCCCTTCTCCTCCAAAAGTAAATAAATCAATAAACTGGAAGTCAGTTTGGGTTCAGAGCTCTGAGTTGATGTCCCCAGTCTCACTTTTCTAAGGCATGATCATCAGTTGTGGTCATTTCTGTAGCAGCTTGAGAAACCACAGCCAGTCAGCTGGGTTGTGTCAGGAGGAGCCAGATGATGGCATCTGGAACTGCTTCACATCCAGGCAGGCAGGAAGCGCGTGGGCATGACATCTCCCCACGTCGCACAGCACAGAAGATGCCGAGCAGCTTCTTTCCATGCCAGTGCAATTGCGTCAGGACAATACAGAGAGGGAGGTGATCCAATAGCCCTGTCTTTTGTGTCACAAAGAGAAGAGTCCCTTGTGATGAATACAGACACGTCAGTCACGCCAGGACTTTGTACTCGCCATGTGGGGAGAAGGTTCTCCTTTGCTGTCACATCCCTGTAAAGGCTCATCATGCTTTGGCCCAAAATGCTCAATTCTCCTTCTCAGTGGTGACCCCAGCAGGGTAGCGAGGTTTGGGATCACTGGAGAGGACCGTGTCCAACCCACGGAATTCTTCTGCCCACTCCTAGACAATAGGGTATGGAATACTGTAAAGAGAGAATTTCTATAAATGGGGATAATGTACTCTGGGGTCTCTCTGGGTGGTAATGTTTTCTGAATTAGTCAGAAATTGCTCCCTGATTGTTAACAGCCTTGAGGTAACCCATGCCCTCCTCACGTGGTAAGTAAGGCTAGCTACAGACTTTCACCAGTCTCTGAAGTGCACGGACGATGCGCCCTGCGTCAGGCTAGAGCTGTCTGCTCCGTCGCCTAAAGTAAACTGCACTGATTTGGGTTGATGTTTTTCATGTGTGTGGCAAATACAAAGAAGTCAGAAGTTCTCTGCAGAATACCTAGAAATACATATGAAAGATTTTTTTGACAGTGTAGGGCTTGGAAAAAAATGCTGTGTAACAATGGAGGGCAATGGCAGTAAGTACCAACAGGAGCCTTCCCTTTTATCACATCATGTGTCTGTTCAGCCTTATCTAGCTTGGGTCTTGCATCAGACGAGACACAAGAAAAGGCCTGACTCATTCTCTTGAAAACTCATCTTTTATTTCTAGAGCAGAAATCACAGGTCATACTTCAAAGTCTCATAACGATGGATTTGTTTTTCTTTTAATCTTAATTAGGCAGATACCTGATCGCAAGCCCGTTTTAACAACATACGGTGCTAGAGCAGATGGTGAAAAAAAAGCACCAAATATATAGAGTAAAACATAACCTCAACTACCAAGTCTTTGTTATTAACTTGCCTGTCATGCATTGATAGATGTTTTCTCACTGGGATGCTGGACTGGAAGTTCATGGTGAAACACATGTACAACATGTACAACATGCTCCACACAAACAGGCACAACCATAATGTCAGCAGCATGCACAGAATGTGCCTATACAGGAGTTGTGATAGTCCACCTTGGGTTGTCCCCTTCACTAGCCCAGGTCAAACACTCTGTGACCAAAGACATTTGGGCAGGGAGAAGATGGGTTCGTGTTTTGGGTATGGTGCTTGCTACTGCCAGGGGTTTCTATACAGAAAAGGGAAGAAGGGAAGGGTGAAAGAGGGGAGATTTTGGCCGAGGCTGTAGCTCAGGCGTGCAGAGCAGATACCCCAGTCCATGTAACCATGACAGGGTGTCTGCTTGCTGGGCTCACTGTGTATCTCTCTCTGGGTGAAGCTTCTGTCTTTAAATGCAAATGACATAGTATTGCCTTTAGACTTTGTGAGTCACTAGACCAGAGCCAAAAAGAGTTCAAATATGAAAAATATGTTTTGTTACGTTTGCCATTAAAGGAACAGTCTCATTCTAGGAGAGATGGAATTGTTTCCACAGTAATTTTCTTCTCCTTTTCAACATTTGCCCGCGTTTTGTTAACTGCATCAGGTGGAAAATGAGGGAGAGGGTGGCAGCGCAAAATGCACCAAATCCTTGACTTGCTGTCAGGCCACCCAAGAAAGCCTTTACAAAGAAATACAGGGAAATCCACAATTCTCCATTCCTGCACCAGAAAAATTCCTAAAATACATGACCTTGCAATGGTTAAAAGATAGCCAAGAGCCAAAGCTGGGCAGTGTTTTTATCCCAGTTCAGCCATGTTATGGGTCATGTGGTTCGGCATGTGAACAGGAAGGTGAGAATGGGTGAACTTTTGCCTCAGTTGTGCGGTCCATCAGAGAATAAATGGAGCAGATCACTCTGCAGCTGTATCGGGAGGTGAACGGCTGAATACCTCTCACACAGGGGCCTTTTGTGTTCTGGACATGATGTAGCATTATGATGGGACGCACCATGCAGGGGCTTTGTAGCAATTACTAACCCATTATCACGCTAGAACATGAGATCATTTATCTTCTAATTCAGAGTGTCACCTGTTCTTCATTTGCCAGTCAATAACCATTAATTACTTTCAGTGGAAATTTAAACAAAGCTTTTCCCCTCTGTTAAAACCAGTAAGCCATTCAGTAGTGACAAATAAACCCAGAGCCGTATCTCCCCCTTCCCTCTCATTCTCAGCCTGGAGTCTGGTACAGCATGAACTCTTGAAGGAAATGCCGAGAAATTGATAGGTCAAGGGCCTTTATTAGTAGGGGGAAGCACATTCCTGGCACTTGCTGTAGGAAAGCATAGAGCTACTGCTTGTCCACAGCTTTCTTCTTGGCCATCACAGGCTGTACCTGTGGAAATAAAGATTTGGATGCAGGTCTTGTTGGAAGATTTTTCTATCTTCTGTCTTGCCTTGGCGGTTTCTTACGGGCTGCTCATGCAGACCTGTTCAAAGCAGCAGCGTTTGGTCGCCTTCCTCAAAGCAAAACAGAACTATTGCTTACTTTGTTTGTAATTTTTAGCACGTTCCTTTTTTTCATACCTGTCTTGATTGAGGTAACTGTAAGCACCAACAACTGTGAATGCCAGAAAAAATAAAAGAGCCAGCAGTGATAGACTCTCAAGTAATCATTAATCTAAACATTCTTTCCTGGTAAGAGTTGAGGCAAAAATTGCTTTTAGCAGCTCTATCTGCATTGTTTGATCGTTGCTAGGTTGATCCTGTAGAAATTTACTGCAGTTTAGGTTGTATTTCTAGGAAATACAAACAAATATACAAACATTTATAACACAGAAATACCCTTTGAAAGGGTGGTCAGGAGTTGATACATCCAAGTGCATAAAACTTGGTGGGACCAGTTGTCAAAGCCTGCCTTTTTGTTAGTATTTTGTAGCTGTCTCCTTCGATGTGGTGCATGTTTTAAAGAGAGACTTCCAACACTACTATATATTAATACACAAAATTAATGTGTATTTATTTTAAACTCTGGCTGGCTGGTCAAATGCCTCAGCATGCACACCCGCACTAAAATGTGGCCAACAAGTTACAATACTGAGGTGTTTAAAAGCGGAGCGATGGCAAAAAAATAGCATAAGTCTGATCCTGCTTCTACTTAGACACATTAATACTACTTGACAGAAGTGTGTAGTAAGCAGCAGGTCCCTGTGCTGGTGTTGCAGATTCGACCAGCCTGCGAGGCACTGGGGGGTGACTGTTACCAATAAATGAGGTTCGGTTGTTGCGTCTCTGTCTGAGGTAACTGACACTGCAGCGCTGGGTGCGCTTCAAACACAGGCAGGCAAGACCTTGAATTCATTATGTGCAGCAAACATTCCCTGAAGTCAGGCGGAGAACTGCTGTCAATTCTGACTCAGTCTAATCTTGGAAAGCCTTGTTCACTCCATCGGTGCTGCCTCCTATGAGGAAGCTTGATGTGTTCAGCTGGGCCGCTTAATGAGAGCAGAAGGTCTCTGACATTAGGGACTAGGAGAACCAGAACTATCCGTGCCTTATTTTAGATATTCCTTTTACCTTTCTGGGAAGCTGCTACCACTGTGAATCCTGCAAGCTTGTCCAGTCATGAAGAGGCAGGAGTTGGTGATTTATGGCGACCTCTCAAATCAGCAGGGAAACCCCAGTGTTCCAAGAAAGCTCATGTGAGCGATACGAGTTAAGACATCTCCTCCCCACAAGAGCTGTTTCATCAGCCAGTTGGGTATTTCTGCGTCACTGGCTCGGATGTTCAACCCTGGAAAGGAAAACTAAAGTTGCTGCCATTGTCCTGCCCAGCAGGTCATATCCCTAAAGCACAATTCATGTCAAGGACTTACACAGCAGCTGCCCAAAACCTGGCCTTTCATGCACGTTCAAGAAGCAAAAAGGTTCAAAAGGAACATGTTAATAAAATCTTGTCAAAACTTTGGAAGATGCATAAAATAATAACTGGGAAGAAAAATGACTCACAAACAGAGCCATTTCAGTGGAATGTATCGCCCTGCTAGGCTGGACACTGATTTATTAAGGGGGGGGGGGGGAATCAAATATTTCAGGTGATATTTACCAAGAGAAACTGAGCTCTCCCAAAGCTTTTATTAATCTGATTTGCAGAGTATCCACTACCGTCAAGGGACCTACTAAAGTTGTTTTCTTTAAAGCTGATGTGAAGAGGTCAATGCAAATAGCGTTGTGGATTACTCGGTGAGAAGATGACAGTCCTTTTTACCATATGGAGAGAAAGTTGAAATATTTTGTTTTCCTTTTCTGGTTATTTATTAAATGAGGATCATGCCATACAGGTATTCCCTTTTCCTCTCCAAAGGAAATGAAGTGTTTACATCATTTTGATTGATATAAAGTAATAATTATTCTGTCCACCTACGGCTCCCAGGCAGTCAGAGTCTAGTGACTAGAGCAGGGGCTCACGCAGCAGAAACCTGGAGTGTACCGGCCGCGGTGCCTCAGATGTGCCACGCGTGTCTCTGCGGCTGCTTTTCTCCACCTGCGATTCTTGCAGCGGCACAAACGGTTCTCCAAGATGTTAGTGGCTGTCTCACCTCGCTACCAACACTTTCTGTGTTCCCGTCTCAAAAGAAGTTTCTGCTACAGTACTTTAACACATAACATTTGGCATGTGTTCAGCAGGAAAAAAGGATTAATCTGGTCAAATATGCTGTTTGCTGTTCTTACCTACCTTTATAATGACTTACTCTTAATTAAAATCTCAACTTGGCCAAAACAAACATGACAGTAGAAAGAGCTAAAAGGACCCGTATTTTCATGATTCCATGTGTTTGACATGGTTCTGTAACAGACAGGCAAACAGCCCTCTGGGCTCAAACACTACAAAATTGTGTTCTTTTCTCCATATCTGTGTCAATTCATGCAGTGCTTTAAACCAGTGAATCCAAGCTCTTGAGCACTAAACTGAGTCTCAGTGTTCAAAAGTAAACAAATTAAAGTCTCCCCTGCAGAAACCCCTGCTGTGAAACAAATTGAAAATCAAATAGAGCATTGTTTTTTATAATAAGAAATAATTGAGCTGTTTTTGACATCGCACTGAACTGGTTAATAGCCACCGTGTTAGGAATGTGCTGATTTCCCCAGCTCGGGGGGTGTGGGGGTCTGTGTAGTTATTGCCAGATCAAAGCTGCAGTGCTCTCATATCATGTACCAAGGAGGCTGCTTGCACATGCACTGACACAGACTTTGCTTCTCTTTCCACAGGCCATGTGGCTGATGTTGCAAACGGATGAGCCCGAGGACTTTGTCATAGCCACCGGGGAGGTCCATAGTGTCCGGGAATTTGTGGAGAAATCCTTCAAGCACATTGGGAAAACCATCGTGTGAGTATGAATGTGAGAGCAGCCAGAGGCTGAAGGTTTCTCGCCTGTAGGGTTTGCTGGGTTACCAAGTGCTGTTTCTCTACACTCTTCATTTTTTCCCCTCGCTTTCTAATTTTGTAACTTGTGAGACCTTCCAGCCATGACTGATAGCCGCAGTGGGTATGTCCAACGTTCCCTTCTAGATCATAAGAAAAAAATATAGTCAGGCACATCTTAATTCTTGATTCCAAGTCTTCTCCCACTTACTCGCCACTCTGGGGGACAGCTGTCCCTCCAGAGATCTCAGTATCAGGGTGCTGCTCATCACCTTGATGCAAAAGGGGCTCTTCTGCCTGATTCTGTATTCTGTGAGATCCCCCAGATCCCCACAGTCCTGCTCCCGTCATCTGGAGGTGACACCTGCCAACCCCGTTCTTCCCGCAGGACAGCCCATCAGCCACACCACGAGGACGGTGTACGGACCGGCTCTCATTCCGATGAGCCCCTCTCCCACTAAGCCATAAAAATGTGGAGCGGTGGGTGCAGAATGTTTACAATGCGTATTCCACATAGTTTGATTGAAAATACAAAAATTCCTTCTCAAGGCCATATAATAAAACCAGGATGGCTTGGTGAGCGCTTTCTGTAATTTATATTTTTATTGTTTATTATTTTTTCAATTTCCCTCCTTCTGTATCTTCTCTGGGCCCCATGCATCAACATACCGATCTCAGCTGGAGAAGGGAGAGGAAAGCCACAGGCTCTTCCATGACGCTAGCACCAGGGCTGCTCCTCAGGCCATCAAAGTCACTTGTGCAGCTGCTGAACTTTTGACAGGGCCAATAAGTTTTACTTGGGAACAAAAACTTGACAAATTCAATAAATATGCAGAAGTGCACAGATATATACAATATTATCTGAACAGCCAGTGGGTGGCTGGGGAGGTAATAACATTTTCTCCTCAATGAGTTTTTAGTCTGGTTTCAATTTTTGGCATCAACTTCCAGAAGAAATTCTGACAGGGGAGGGAGAGAGACTGTATAAATAGAATTTCTAGCCCAAAAGCTTAGTTTTGGGAATAAGTTAACTCTCCATGATTTCAGCATCTCTTGATGGCGAGGTGTCCCTGTGTGATCACACACTGTCCTGTATGCCCTAACAGCAGTGAGGTCTGACAGGGTAAAGGGGAGGTAGCAGGAGCTCTGGAATTGCTCTGACCTTCTTAGTTTTCCTCCTTTTTCTACATTTTTGCTTCTTGTGTTTATAAGCTAATTCTCCCTAGTAAGAATTGATACGAATGTGTTATGGATTCAGTTTAATGTGAATCCTTGTGATCCTGAGAATTGTTTTGTCCCTGTCTGGTGTCATTTGCAAAAGCAGGAATGAATGTTTGGTGGACAACTGGTTTTTTTTGGTTTTTTTTTTTTGATTAGCTAAAATTAGAAACTGAACCAGACAGGTCAGTACATGGCTGAATGTACTGACAATGACAAACTTTATTTGCAGATGTTCTCAACATCACAGTGTCTTTTATTATAACTTATCCATTAGTTTAATTAATTAAACTTATCCATTAGTTTAATTTTAACTTCCTGCTCCGGTGTTGGCCTAAGAAATCTCAGCATTTTCCAAGACTGACGAAGCAGCCTGTATTTTTCATAAAGCAAATTAAACCCTTGAGAAAACCTAAAGAAAATAACAACAATTACACAGATAAAAGGAAATTAATTTTATTAATAGCTTGTGTTACAGAGAAGAACTTAAAGGCTTACTTTACATTTAGTTCGCCCTAACGCAGAAAACTTGATGGCCCATTTGTTTAATTTTTTGCTCCGTGTCCCTCGTGTTGGTGGTTGCTGCAGTCAGTGTTCGGATTGAATCCATCAGTCACAAGTTTCTCTCTCAGGGAAATTTTGCAGGATGACTCCAAGCGATGAGATAGGGCAGGTGTTTTGTGTGCACAAAGGCATAGTTGTTTTTTTTTTTTTTTTTAACTAATCAATAGAAGTGATTTTCTAAAACTGTGTAAGAACCCACATGACATCTAGTGATGTGGATTTTTAGGAATCTAAATGGCTTTAGAAGTGGTGCTTGGGCTGCTAACCCCCATGGCCCTGATCAAATTATAACTAAGTTATTAATTCCTTAAGGCATTTGCAGGTGCTGTGTAAGTAGCTGTACGTACAGGGACTGAGTTGACACTTCAGGTGCTCATGAGAGTTTTGTTGCTGCTGGTGCTGATGGGTCTGGCCAGCTGAACAGCCATTTTTTCCCCCGGCTCCCAGCAGGGGGGTGGTGGCACAACAGCCCCACTACTCATCCCATAGCCATCGTTCATCTTTCAAATTGCACTAGATGTGAAATGTTTCTCAGGATTTGGAAAGTTTTGTTAAGTGCCTCCCTAATTTCTCTTGGTGTCAGCCCAGCCCTTGCATTTGCAGCACCCCACACTCTCCTTGCCCTTGCTGGCTCCCTGGCCAGCCAGCTGGTAACCTCTCACGTTCTTCGAAACCCACAAGGGCTTTTGACTCCCACCTCCTCCGGTTTGAATATATCTTCTTCAGAGAGTAGCCTGGCAGCAAAATCCTCCCTTTTAGCATTGTGAGACCCCACTGGTGGGTCCCAATGATCTGTTCCTTTACAAGTTGAGAGGCACCTAGGAAGCAGGGCACCAGAGTGTCATTGCTGGATGAGCTCTTGCGAGGCCCGCTGTCTTCTTTTTATCTCCCTTCCTCAACGTTTGGTTTGGTTGAGTTGTTTGGCTGCTTGGATTTGTTTGGGGTTTTTTTGCAGTGCTGCAGGTATTACAAAATCTTGCAACCTCAAAAACTTACCTGGACCATTTCCAGCAGCCCTTTCTGCACTGTAAATGATGGCTCAACTTCCCAGTGCTGCTGTACAGTGAGCCGCTCAAAACCGATGGCGTGGCCAGGGGGGTGTCATGGCACGTGCCATTGGCATTGCTCGTAGCACATCTGAGAGCACAGAGCACGTGCGCAGGGGGGCTCTGAACCAGCCCCACTCGGTGCTTTGGCAGGGAACGCTGCAGACGTAACCGAGCCTCGGCTGCCACATCTTGGTATAGCAGCAGAGAACAGGAAAAAAAGCAATTCTGGCTGCCCCACCAACCAGCTAAAGATACTGGGTTTTAGTTTTTTGTCTTCCTAACAATTCACGTTAACTTACACAGCTGAAAATCCAGAACAGCCTAAAAGGTCTTTCCAAGAAGATAACATAATGCTCTGTCATAGCCAGTCATTAGCACATGTCGGGACTGTGTCTTCCAGCCAAAATAAGACAGAGAGAGAAACTTCACTGTGTTTTTGCAACTAATGAAATACACAGCTGCAGTAAGACTGATCCTCTCTCCAAAACTGTTTTCTTACCTTGTCTGTGTTTTGGGTTTTTTTTTTTTGTCTAATATTTCTTTTTTGAGAGAGAAATTTCAAAATATATTTATATAGTCCTCTGAATCATTCAGATTCAGTCCTTTGTACTAACAGGAAAGCCTCAGAGCTACAAATATTTTCCCCCTGTAAGGATTACAATTTTTTTTCTTTTACTTTCCCTTCTACTTATTACTAATTAAGTAGTACTTGGGGGAAGCACTTCCCGCCTATAATTTGAACTGCAGCAGGGTAAACGAAACAGGCAAATGCTTGTCTTGACTAATTTTCTGTCATTAATCTTATTAAATTAGAACAGGATTGCAAAGATAGCCTGAAACCACGACACCACTCGGAGTTCTTTGCAGAGTGCTGTGAAGGCTGCTGTCTGCAAATGTGGAGAGAAGGGGGGGGGGGGGGGGAAGAGACAACTGCTCAAGCAGGGGAAAGATTTATTGTGTTTTTTATTAATAACAAAATACATGTGGATTTGTTACAGAAATATTCATTGCTTCCAGGATCAGAATTAATTCAGTAAAACTGAATATTTTACTCTAGCTGTTTGGCTCTACGTACAAATTTTATCTTAACTTGCATGCCAGTTGGTCTTACAAAAGATCACCCTAAAAGGGAGAAGTTTGCAGATAAGCTGGAAGGTCTGATGAGGTGAACTACTAAGAGAAGTGGAGCAGTGGCCTCTGCAGTCACAGGGAGGGTTGAACTGAGGGAGGAGGGTTTTCTGTTTTTTGGGGGGGGTTGGGTTTTTTTAAATTTTTACCTTAAAATGGAAGGTTGGGTTACAGAAACACTTGGAATTTGAAGGATTGCTGTAAGCATGGAAAGCCAACAATACATTAGTAGTGGTGCTGTGGGGACGTGGAAGAGAAGCCATCAAAAATCAACGTCAGAACAGCTTCTGCTTCCAGGTCTGGCTTTTGCCCTCCAAAAACAGTCATCTGGACAGTGCTGTGTTGTATTTACTAGCTCAGGAAAATCAGAAGCTTTGAGATGAGGAGGAAGGGAACAGAATCTCATCCAGAAACTGGAGTTTTGAAGAGTGACAGTTGAAGGGAACCCAGCCAGGTCGTTGGAGAACACTGACCTGGGGGAACTCGTACGAGCAGGGGTCCTTGCTGAGGCCCACACCACTTTGATCATTTTTAAAACACATCTCAGTGCATCCCTCTCTGGCAGCAGCACCCTCATCGTTCAGACTGAAGCACAGGGTCGTGGTTGGGCAGACCCTATATCCTGATTGCTCTGGTGCCTCAGAGCTGCTGGTGGCTGAGCTGGTGGCAAAGGAACATGTAAAGAGTCACGTTTAAAGTTTCCCTACGAAGGACACTAATGGTCTGTTATATGGTGTCAGTTGTGCTGTTTATAAAGGGCCAGGGCAGAGTGAAGTGCTTTGGCTTAATTGTGTGTGTAGCAGCAATCAAGCCGCAAATCCGAGATGGCTACGCAAATGGCATCTCCATTAGCTGTGGAAGAAGAGCAAAATTTCCTGGAAACTTTATTAGTAATTAATTTATGGTTTGTTTTCAAATGTGGAAATATTTTCTGTTGGTATATATTGGATTTGAAGGGCATACATGATAGTTTTATTTTCTGTAAGGAGGCTGAGCAGCTGTAGCTACTACTGGTTCAGGATATTTTTTTAAATTCTGACAGTTCTGTTGCTATGTAAAGACCGAGCAAGGAGGTGAAATGCACGTACTTGTTAGGTTCGTCTGTACTTTTGTGAAAGGGTTGATTTCTTCACCCCCTCATCCACAGACATCCTTTTTTTGTCTGCTGCTCAGTCACAGCCATTCGGACCACATTCGGTGCTGTGCCCCCACCTCTCTAGATTGTCTTGGTTCCCCTGTGTCCCCCCTGCCCACCTCTCGTCCCTCCGGGTGGGTACCCCCGCTCTTCCTCCCCAGAAAATCCTCCATACCTGTGGATGTGTTTATATTTGCAGGCTGCTGTCTCCCTGAATAGTTATGGGATATGGAAAATAATTGGGAACTCCAGCGCTGAAGAGGAAAAGGAGCATTCATCACCGCTGATAATAAGTGTTATAACAGCAGTGATCTCCAGATGTGGGATTAGCCTTGAATTAAATGCAGTCCTTGCCTCTGTAAATCCAGAGGGTAAAAGCTCTGGAGGTGAAGAACCTTTTAAATAAGTAAACTAGCACGTTCATTTGAAATGCAATTAACTGAACATCATGGAAGGTTCTGAGGTTACTGACAGTCGTGGTGTCCATTAGAGTTGACCATGACTCTGTTCCTAAGAAGTCCCAAAACACCTGTCTCCATCAGGGAGGCACTCCACATGGAAGTGCAGATGCAGAGGGCATCAAACGCTCTTGGTCAGTAGCAGATACATGGTCTTGAGCATCCTTCTCCAGCTGCAGAGCGTTCTGGCTTCTGGCTGATGCCATCAGCAAACCCATCCTTTGCTCCAGGCAGAGGTTAAGCTCCCCAGCATGGGGCAGGTGATGGTCTGGCTGTAAAGGCTCGTTGCCTGCAGGTTCTAGGACCAATGCTTTGTGAAGAGCCTACACCAGGCCAGCAGGCCCTGCGTGGATCCCTGGACTTTGAGACCAGTGAGGGGTTGGGAGGATCTGCAATAAATTTTCCCCAACTTTCTTTAGCCAGGGATCCTTTTCCCCCAGGTTACAGGGGGCTGCTTTCTTGCCTGGGTTGTCCTTACGGCTGGAGCTGCCCAGACCAACAGCAACATGAGGGTTCCCCGCTTCCACCATGCTTGTGCTCCGGGATGATCTGGTGTTTCCTTTTCCAGTCAACAGTTATGACTTGAATTTGACTGTAAATTGGGCTTGGTGGGTTTTTTCCTCTTGCTGTGGCTAGAGGAATTGGGGAGGGGGAGCTGGTCACCAAAACAGTCACACGTTCCTGGTGTGAGGCTGGCCCCACTCAGTCCTTTTCTCAGCAGCATGGTGGCCCAGCTTGGAGCACCAAGGTGCCAGCAGGAGTTAGAACTGCACCTATCAAACACTACTCTGGTCACAAGAAGTCTTTTATTTTTTTCTTGTGAACTTTTCACACTGCTGGGCTGAACAAAACGGGTGGAGATTTCTTCTTAAGCTATTTCTATTGTTATATAACTTTGATAGCGACATTAAGTGAGTCTTTACTGGCTCAGCCGAGCCTTCTGGAGCCTGTTGGGTGTTAAATGGGGTTCTCTGCTCAGTGACCTCCAACAACAACTGACGTCTCCTGATCTAAGCGCTTCCTGTTGTTTTACTGGTGACGGTTAGTTTTCTATTAAGCTCATTTGAGTCCTGCACATTTTTACCCTCTGCCCTTTAAAGGGAGGGACTAATGTTAGTTTTGGCTTCTGAATGAAAACTTTGCAGTTCAGGCTTCAAACAGAGCAAGAGCAAAAACGAAAGAAAGAAAATTTAAATTATAAATCATCTTTAGCATCGTGGCATGACTATTAACAGCTGACTTCACTGTGGCTATTATCTGTTGGAAATTATTTCAGCGTGAAGTGTTCCCAGTATCGAGCATCCTACAGGCTTTGCTCTTCATCCAAAAGTCATGAGTCGTGCTTAAAAAATCGTGGGATTCAAAAACCAGTAATAATGTATATTTGGTATTTCCTTCTGCCTTTCAGTGTTTTAACCTTCATGGGTACACAGAGGTCACATTTTCAGACTTTCCTCCTTAGCCCTCGGGGCCAGAAACTCAAAAATGAAGGCTGAGATTGTCAAAGAATTAAATTCTTCTAGGAACTTTGGGGAGGGGGCAGGGGAGCAAGGAGAAATCGAGTCTGTGACAAACCCCCCAGAGCTGGCAGTGCAATTAGTGAGGGGGAGGCAAGAGGCGCTTTTCTTCCATCGCTGGTGACCGAGGGCGAATAGTCTGAATCACAGTGCTGGTTTAAATCATCTAGATTTTGCTTAAACACAAAGAAATAAAGGTTTCTATTGCTGCGCTTTCATGCCAACCTGGTTCAGAGCCCCATGATATCTACTTAGAGGCAAAGAGCAGGGAAAGGGTGGAGTTTCAACCCTAGCTCTGGATTTTGTGCGTTCGGTGGGCTAGGTTTGAGGCACCGATGTGCATTCCTACGGGTTTTGTTTTGGGAGGGAGCGTTCTCCTCAAGCTCCCAGGCTGCCGGGTGGCCTCTCCAAGGCAGAGTTGCTCACCCACCAGACCATTCCTCCTCTGCTGCTCCCGAGACTTTAGAGCAGTTCACAGCACAACCAGATCACATAAATTAGAGCAAACTGCAGGCTGTCCAACATGTGTGGAAGGGTTTGGACACAGCATCTGGCTCCCAGCTTGCAGGTAGGAAGTCTGTTCCCAGGACAGGTATGTGAAGTGATGTGTCAAGTTAGGACTGAATGTGCAGGAACTGTTGCTGTTTTGTTTTTCCTAGTTAAGCACAAATTAAATTATGCAGCTTAATGCTATTCAAACAGAGCTTTATGTCCATAAAAATTAACAGATTAAAGAGTTCCTGAAAGTATTGGCCAAAATACAAGAATTAAAAAGATTTTAAGAAAACAGCTTTGAACCAATCCACAGATGAAAAGCTTCACTGTCATATTTATTTGCAGATACATGAGACATTCTGAAATCAGGACATTTTATTTTCCCCTAGCATTATGTGTTTAATTTGGAAGTCCTGTATTCTACACCTTCCTCTGAATCAAAAACCAAAACAAAGAGACTTCAAAAGCCATTGTTGCTCCATTCAAGTCTAAACTCTGCCTTTGTTCCTACAGCTAATGAGTTTATACTGTCCTGCAGGGAGAATTGACACCAGCCTCAAGTAAATGAAAGCTGGCCAAATGCTGGCAAGATCAGAGCACTAAAGTAATTATGGCTTGATTAAATGTTTATCTTCCTTACAGGTGGGAAGGGAAGAACGAAAATGAAGTAGGACGATGCAAAGAGACTGGCAAGATTCATGTGACAGTCAATCACAAGTACTACAGGCCAACCGAAGTGGTAAGAAAATGCCTTCTCTTAGCTTTGCAAATGAATAATGAGCCAATAAATGGCTGCGTTTGGCCAGCGGTCTGTGAAAGCCTCCCGTCTCGCAACGGGAGCGGGGAGGAAACAAAACAAAGCGCCAAACAACTTGTTCCTTCTGGACTCGCATGGGTATGTGGGCATCTCTCCTCTCGCTGCGAGAGGGGGAAGCAGAGGAAGGTGGGCACTAACGGGCTTGGTTTTAAAGTACCTCCTTCGGTGTCTTCATGGCAGTGTTTCAGCTCCATCCAGTGAGCAACTGTCCGCTGTTCAGCTTAGACCTTTGTGACTGTGGGTACCACAAAGTGCCGGTTTTAGAAGCGCACACGTGCTTTGTTTTGTCAGGTGCTTTTCAGGGTCCCACTCAGTAAATGCTCATTTGCAGAACACATCTTTGCTCCCAGAGGTGCCTCGGTGAGGTCTGCCAGGGGTGCTCGACCAGCACGCGCTGACAGCAGGACCAAGCCACCAGCCTCTGTGCTCAGATTGCCTGATGAGCATGATAAGAGAGTGAAAAAAACCAACCCACTGTACTTCCAAGTCAGGCAAGAGGGTGGCAAGTCACAGAGATGGCACAGGATAGAGTCTGGTTTCTGGACATGGGGAACAATAGCCCCATTGTGTGATGCAGGAGTGGGTGTGCCCAGGAGAGGATGTTCTTGTCTCCTGGGAGGGTGATACCAGCCCTGCTGGCTGCTGACGCAGCATCATCGGCTGTCAGTCCGTTCGTCTGTTCAGAAGTTGATTCAAGCAAGGTGTGACGAGAGCACGTTTGTCGTGACATGGATTGCTGTTTGGGAGCTGGAAGAGCTGTGTGTGTGTAAGTGGACAGGGGTTCTAATGTGGAAATTGAGAAGGGAATGGAGACTTTCATGTTAGGCAAAAAAAGGCTGGACCCGTCCGTGTATCAGAATCAAATGCTCGGAAGTCATTAAGTGCTGTCCGTCACTCTGCGCTTTGGTAAGGTGTCAGGGTGACAGGGAGGACACAGAGACAAAAGGACTTGCCAAACAGGAAAAGGACACTTGACCCAACAAGTCTGTGCTTTGTGAGACCCATTTTCCTGCTTTGTCATACCTCTTGCTGACAAGCACATATTCACTCAGACTTCACGGGCAGCCTGTAGCTATTCTGAAGCCCTCACTGTAGTTCCATTTTATTCATGTGCTCACACGCTTTCTGCTGAAATACTCATGCCTGTGGTCTCCTCTCTGTCCTTATTGGCCAAATTATTGGGAACGCAATTTCTGGATTTCAAATTTAGCTCGCTCTACGCTTGCCTGTCTGGGGACAGTGTGTAAGCACAGGTCCCTCGGGAACACTCATGCAGTTGAGAATAGGCCCATACATGAGTACAGGGTTGCATTCAAATACAGAGTGGAACATGGCCTTGAAATCTCACTGTATATAAACTCAGTAGGCATCTGATGTTTACCTGAAGCTATCTGGTCTGTCATAGGCCGCCTTCCCTTGGGCTCCATCTCTCTCTCCCACTGCCCCCATCTTGCCTCGCGTTTAACACGCTCCCTGCTCGGTTTCTGTGGAACCCAGGGAGGCTGCGAAGCTGCTCAGGCGTGATCAAGGTAGAAGCACAAAGTGGGGTTTGAATTACCTTTGTCTTAAGGAGTACACAGATGAACTGTGAGCAAACTCCTCCATGAAAAGATACAGCATCCAGTTCCCACAGTAAGGCTCCTTTTTTAGAGCATCGCAGGGTGAGTTCCCAGAATCACTGTCATTTTTTAAATTCTGATTTTACCTCCATTCCTCATCAAAGACAGACAGGCTTCTGCTCATGCTGGTCAGGGAGTCGCATCTGTGCGATTCCAAAACGCCAGACTAAAACCCACTGCGAGAAAGCGAGGGAAAGCAGCGTGAGAAGTGGTAGGGACTGAGGGCACGTGTCCCCTCCTGCCACCCTCACCCAGACCCCTGGAGGCGAGGAAGGCCCCAGATGACACTTGGGAAAGAGGCTCATCTGGATCAGTTAATGGGAATTGTGCTGCTGAATCCCGGCTGACACAGAAAATCTGATGCTCAGATTCTCCTGTCTTACTTGGAAGTGTTTCTGCCCGTCTCTCTAAAGTTTAACACAGTATTTGGGAAAGTAAAAATAAATATCGTTTAATCTCATGTACAGTCAGTTCTGACGGTGCCAATACACTCATTTGAAAACACATTTGTTTTCTTCAGTCAGTGATCCCTGGGGTCGAGGCCTCCCATTGCAAAGCTTAGCTGTACTGAAGAAGAAACCTTGAAATGTGAGACTGTCTTCTGGTCAAATGACGCAGACCCTTTGAATGCCTTGACTCTAAATCTCTTCACTCTGTTTTTGATGGCTTTGGGGCCCCCTGATATTTAATGGCCTTGGAATTGTTCCTGCTAATTCTTCTAATGCTTGTCTCTCCCCTTCCCTCCTTGTGTCTTTCCAGATACAAACCTGTCAGTGTCTTTGCTTTCAGCTTGTATCGAATTCCTATCAGTGCCTCTTCTGACCCCTTTTTAATTCTATTTGGAGACTCAAACCTGCTGCAGGGATTGGGGAAAAATTATTACTTCTGCCTTTCTTAAAAGCAGCACTTCACACGGGAGCTTCTTAACAAGTTTGCTTTTCATAGTGAACTTGATACACCATGAAAGATGCTTCCACGTATTTTTCAGGCTTTTTTAGCATGTGGCTAGTAAGGTCACACTTCACACTCATTTGCTGGCACGTAAAGATAAGCTTCCACTACAGTTTGCTTACTGTATTGTAAAATGTAGATACTTCAGAAATTATCTCCTTAGTCTTCTCTGCTTCCGTTACAATCAGAATGTTCATATTGTAGGGAGGCAACTTAGTCTATATTTGGATTGATATCCTCTTATTTGGTAGTTACAAAAATAGCATTAAAATTCATTTTCAATTTCTTTCAAAAGCTAAATCTGAAATTCAGTGAGCCACCTCAGTCAGCCAGAAGCAAGCAGCCCTGCAACACAAGATGTTGGAAGCATCAGGTCTCTCAACTCCTGAAGTTGGGTAATTTTTAGAAAATTAGGGCCTGTCTTTAATTTTGTTATCTATCAGCGAGATAATTACTATTAATTTGTATGCAGACGTTTCCCTCCAAGAATTGCACAATTGTTTCTAATCAAATTATGCCCGTTAAGGTGTTTGAGTAAAATTGCCTCTATTATTTTTGCACGGCAGAGAGTAAGCTAACACAGTTCTAAGAGGAGCTTGCTTCATTTCATTGCCCTTTCCTGCAAGAATGAAGATTAACTCCAGGTCTCACTGGTCTGTCCTGTCATCACAGACCTTAAGATGTATATATCTTTCACTTAGGAGTTTATATTACTTTTTAAAAGGGGGAAAAAAAAAGAATGAAACCTCTCAACCATATGTAAATGTTGTTCTTTTCTCTGACTCTAATGCTCTGCGTGTGTTAGAGGGCAATCCTCCCCTTCCCTCCTGCCTGTTTCAGCAGTTGTCCTCCATCCAGCTTGCCCAGGGTAGGAAGAGCCAGTTGTGTTCGTGCATCACATTTGCTTTGGGCTGGCAGGGCTGTAACTCTGAGGATGTACATACATAAATGCAAATTTCCCTCCTTTAAGCAAGCCCTGGAAACTCTGTCACCATGTGATGCTAATATTTAAGCAGTTATTTGGCCTCTTATTATTCTTCAAAGAAAAAGGGGCATGCCAACTTGCTAACTTCTTCCTTTTGTTATAGGCCTGAAGCAATCAAGCATTTTTCTCCCCGTCCTTTCTAGAACTGATAGAAATGAAACTCCATGCACTGGGCAGGAGAGAAAAATTCGTGGCAGTGTCAAAAAACACTCCTGGAATGAATTCTTTAAAACTGCTCTTACTAACTCCTACAAAGTTCTGTATCTCTCCTTACCAGGTTGTATACTTTTCAAAGGATTGTTTATTGCATCTAAATATATCTCTACATATGTAAATATTTATATATATAAATGTTTTATATATATATAAAAGATATTTCCCAAGTCTTCTATGTGTTGCTTACACTAAACTTTACATATTTGCCCAACTGCTTTTGGCCTTGGTTGCCCTTTTTCCTCCTTGGAATTAGGCAGGACGGCTTTAAATTTCAGTCTCGTCAGATGTTTTTGAAAAATCCAGCTCTATGTTTCCCATGTTTCGTAGGATTCCAGTAAAAATTCCTTGGGGCATATCACATTCTCCCAACATCAGCTTTCTTAAAGTCAAAAATTACTCTGAACTCCTCAAAGTGTTCCTGCCCTAAAGAGCATTTAGAGCCTAATGAAACGATGATCACAAACCCCTAAATGCCCTGCATTTCCACTCCGGTTTCCATATGAGCTTCATTTCCCACTCCCTGGGACTGTGAACCCTTGAGATGTCTGTGCGAGGAGACACATGCTTCCCTTCCTCAAGGACCTTTTTACTCATCAGTAAATGTGGTCAATATGTGGCCTGTATGAATGCCCATGAAAATGAAATGGGAGCATTCAAGGGAGAATATTCTCTGGTTTTCCTGCTTGTTTTCCTCACTAGCATCCAGGTAAAGAAGTTACAGTTGTCATAAGCTTGGCAGTCTCTTCTCTTATCTGGTTTTTTTTGTGTGTGTGTGTTGTTTTTGTCTTGTTCTGAAAATGTGTGTCAACATCTGAGAACTGCTGCCCTTGTGATTACCTCTGGTGTCCTTAATTCTCCTTCGAGCTGACTTTGCTGCTCGGTCAGACAAAACATTTATGTCTTTCCTTCCTTCAAACTCAACATGGTCTCCGCATTGCTTTGCCACCCTCTTCCTTTCATTTATCCCTCCTGACAATACACCCTGCAGCAGATGGTTGGCTGGTTTAGTTAAGGCCTCACATACTGGGCATTTCGGAGGTGTCTCTGAAAACATTCATGCCAAATTCAGCCAAGTAATGAGGAGTAGTAACTTGTCTCTGCACAGCTCCTACCAGGCACTGAGCACTTAACGTATTTCAAATGTTTCTCAACGAGCATGTGAAAAAGTCTTTTAAAAAAATGGTATCCCTGCGTTTCCGCTGCTGAAGCGGACGTGTGGCAGAGTGGGGACTGTGCTGCGCCAGTGCCATCGGGAGGCGGCGGCCGTCGGGACGAGAGCCTGATGGTGGCAGTGGTGGCTCTGCTGCCATTCGGAGTGGACACAGCCGTTCCTCCACAGGTAGCTCTCTACTTTTTTTATCTTACCCTGATTTTGTTTGTCTTAGCTGTTCCCTGGAGGACAGGAAGATCATTTTTGCTATCAGGTTTTCCTCTCTGTCCCGTCAACCCAAGAAGCTTCAGCAGGCTCATGGCCAGTCTTGCTCACTGTCTTGTTTAACCGACTCTTAGCAGGAGCCCTAGCTTACCCCCTTTCTTGTGGGAGCAGATGCCTAATATGTGCCCCTCGAACACTCCCACACACATTTCTGGCTTTTTACTTCATAACTGGCTCATTACATCAGTATTAGGCACATCCAGCAAAAGAATCCCTCTGGACACCAGCACTGTTTGCAGTCCTCATATGCTGTGCTTTACTCAAGTCGCTTCTCTTTGCATCATCCTGCTCCTCCTCTGCTGTGCCTCCAACAAAATATTTCTCTGGAAACTTGTACAGCTGGCTGTATTCTCCTTCCTCCTTCACCATCTCTTTCCCTGCTGTCATTCCTGAGGTTTTGAAACAGGCTGTGTGTCATCTGTGACCTTCACATCTTCACTGATCTTCATGAGAACATCAGCCTGTCTCTCTGAGTCTGCTTTCTGAGCCCCCAATACCACAACTATCCAACAAGACAGAGGAAGAGGTTGTCCTTACCTCCTGGGGTCTGGGTTGGAGTGTGCACCCTGGTTGTTGCACTATATGTTCGTTTACAAGATCAGTAATTTTTTCTTCAGAAAGGGTCGGACTAGCTGAAGAAATCTCTGACTGACTTTGGGCAATGCAATTTTCCACTCTGGGTGGGTAAAGAGATCGCAGCCCCGTTGGAAAGCTGTCGTGTAACGATAAAGATGTCGTCCAGGCAGATGGGTTGGTGGTTCTAATTAATTTTTCTAAACACTGCTGACACTCGGCAATTAGTGGCCATCTTGGATGTGACAGATCCAGCCCCAGCTCCTGAAAACAGATTTTTAAAGTAAACTTAGGTGATCAAGACTGAGGGAGAGGTGAATGAGGATAGAAGGCTGTTTGCCTCCTTAATGAGGCCCTGATTCAGCCAAGCATCCAAGCAAATGCTTCGCTTCAAGGGCATGAATAGTTAATAGGGACAGTTTCCATACCTGGAGCTAAGAGTGCGCGCTGACACGCTATTGCTGCCGCTTGCTGTGGAGCAAAGCAGTTCATCCACAGTGGGAACGGCGATGGCCGGCCGAGCATGTCTGGGAACCCGGGAGGTGGCAGGTGATCTCTCATTTGCCTGCCCCAGTGTAGGTGAGCGCAGTGCTGGGGAGTGGAGGTGCTGGAACAGCTCAGGAGAGGTTCTTTAGCCAGGTTCTCTTAGGGTGGCTCTGCAGGCAAGAAGGGATTAGACCAAGTTCGTGCAATTTGTCGGTTTAATCAACTGCTCCCACAGTGACGTTTCCTGACCATAATTCTTCTCTGCCTTCCTGGCAGTGGGGGGTCCCACCACCACCTCTCCACTTATTCATGTTTATTCATGCAGGAAAAGTCTCTCTTTATCTCACCTCTGATCCCCTTGCCTCTCCCTTCTCTCAGCCTGCCATTTGGCCTCCTGCTCCCCGTTGTTATCTCTGTCTGTTGTCTCACCCTCATTTGGACCATCCCTTGTTTTCTTATCACTGCCTGTCCTATGCCTGTCCCACACAAACATTCCCTGTGCTCCAGCAGATGTGGTGGGAAATGCAGAGCCTCTGATGGCAAGTCACAGGGGTGGGCGACAGCCTGGAGCAGGCAAAAGCCGCAACAGAAATCTAGGGTCAGACAGCACCAAAGACACATTTGTCACAACTGCCAAGTATTCCCTCCTGCCAGTGGCCTCCACTGCCACAGCCTATTCCTCACTTCCTACATGAGATCAGGCCTTCAGAAGAGCTGAACTGTAGTTTTTTTGAGTGTCCAGTAAAGACTGGAGTACTGGCAGAGTGGCTCAGCACAAAGCTGAGCTCCTGTTCCCACCAGGGCTTTCTAAAGACGATGGTGTCAGAGGTGGTTGATGTCAGTTACGGACCCAATCGCTGGTTGACAGTCAAAAGTGGGAGTACATCTGAAGATCTATCTCCCTTTCAGAAGCTCTTTGTTTTATTTCATGTTGGGATTTTTAAAGTCAAGCAGTACATTAACAATGCTGCTCACATTTTGACTGTTTCCCACCATGTTGTAACCTTTTCATGAAGCGTGCTGTGCCGACCCAGCTCTTGCAGTGGTTTTAGAATGGCAGCACAGAACTGTAAATGACATGATTTATATGAAAACAGAAATAGCTTTTGAATACAGAGGATGTGAGACAGAGGTGAGGTTTTCTTCAGCAATCTGGAATGAAGGGCTAGGCTCCTGTCTACTTTCTCCAGCCTTCACAAGAGCTTGTCTGCCTCCAGCTGTTTGTGTTTTATTTTATGGGTGAGTGGGTGCCCAGAGGAAGTTGACACCACGAAATGTTCATGTGTTTCATCTGAGAAACCGTGAGATGGCTTTAGTGTTGTTAAAAGTGGCTTCTGATGGGTTTGGGTCAGCAGAGGCCTTGACATCAGCCTGTTCAGCATGAAGTCTTCCAGTCAGTGTTTGCTGGGGGCACAGATGTCTCAAGCCTGAGTTTGCCATGACACTAATAGCTTTCCTGCTTGGAAGACGTTATGCCAAGCCACTGATCCTCAAAATCCTTTGCCACCCCCTGCAGAATACAAGTCAGTGTTGCTTTGGCAATGCTGAGGATGTTATTGGAGTAAGCGCAGCTGTCCCTCTGAGGGGACACCCCAGGGCACCTGGACCAGGGTAGCAGAAGTGCATAATGAGGTACCCAGTTCTGAGGAAGCAGGAGGGCTTGGGAGTTTGTCTCCAAAACTTTCATCTCTTTTTTTTTATTTATTTTTCCGATTTTTTCACAGGCCAAAAACGCCAGTAGGTTTCTTTCTTCTTTTATTTTGTTAGTTATTTGAAGTTTATTTCTCTGGAAAATATTTAATGCTTACCTGTAGGAAAAAAATTACAGAAGTATTCTGCTCAAAAAAGAAAAAAAAGAATAAAATTGTCTCTTCAGTTTTTCTAAGGAAAGCCTAATCTGGGGGGTGGCAGGTTGCTTCTCTGTGGTGGTCAGGCCTTTTAGATTGATTCTAGAGGTCTTCTGTCTCCCAAAAAAAATCCATGAGAAGTTTTTGTTCAGACTCGTATCTCTGTCCTTCACCACTTATAATTTCTCTCAGAGGGCCAAATGGTTGAAAGGAAGTGGAGGTTTGGAAGCGGTTGTTTAAAAAATAAATAAACCTTCACCTTTCCCCTCTATCACCCTTAGAGTCATCATTCGTAAATTAACAACTCCGTGGTGGAGGCGTGAAGAGGTGGAACCTTCGTTATTGTTGCTACCCTGTGATCATGGTGATGATGTTGATGAGGGCTTGACCACCTTCCATATCTTCATGTCTCATCCTTGTATTCCACTAAAAACCTGTAGCAATGATTTTGACCTTATCGGAACTTTAAAACATTTAAAATTGTTAATGATTTTTTAGCATCCTTAATACTTCCCTGGTGTTCAGGGAGAGCTTGTATGGTCGAGTTGCAGGGGAAATGGAGCCACAGAGGTCTAAAGAACTTTTTTAAGTATTTTTGTTGCTGAATTAAACCCTAGAAAATTATCTCTGTGGCATAAACATCTACAATACTTGTCATGAACCAGGAAATGGATCTTCGTGCCCATCTTGGATGCTCCCCAAAGTGTCTGATGTCCCAGCTGGATGGGTGAAAGAGGAGACAGTAATTATCTGCAGGGCAGGGGAGACTTAAACATTAAAGAGCTTTATGCCTGGGATCAGCTGGAATTTTTTCTCATTCCTCACATATAGTGTCTGAGCTCACCAAAGCAGACAATATGAAAAATATTAACAGGATTCAAGAAGACATTAGTAATAGATTAAGAGTGCATGCCTCCCTTATAAGACTATTTTTTCTTTATTTTTTTTTCTTTCAGCCAGAAAAGTCTAAAGGTGAGTAGGTGAAGTCAATTTTAATAATTCACAGACGATAACACATCTATTTCTCACTTGACAGAGCTAGTGTTTAAACTATTAGCATTGTCTGGCATAACATAAAACAGGATCAGTCACTCATCCCTTTGAAACATCTAACCTGGCCTCATTTAAATTTCTTCCTTCCAGCTTTGCCAGTGCAATTTAATAGTCTTGGTAGAGCTCTCAGCTGACTTGTGACTTCAGACTTTATCTGCTGGGCTGTGGCTGGGACAGGGGTAAGGCAGTGCTGCACCTCGATAGCTTTTTCTGTCTGCAACGACACAGAAACCTCAGTGCTACAGATAGCCATTGGAATTCAAAACAGACTGCTGCACTGCTGAACAGAAATGTGTTTTTAAATCAGATTTTCTTTTTGGAACGCTGCTCTGTAACTTTTGAAAACACTCTTTTATTTTACTATTTTTTTTTCCTTCCTCCCGATTGCTGAACTGGTACCACTTTGCAGACATGCTTTGCATTGAGTGGCTGTAAGGGGAAAGGTGGATTACCAGTAACAAAAACAAAGAAGTGTGTTTTAAAATAGGAGGCCTGCCTGTTTTTTTATAGTAATCTGTGACAAGTCCGTGTTTATAGTTCACTACAGCTGCTACCACCTTAGTGCCGCGCAGACCTTACTTTTGCAAATTTCCAGATTGGGCGACTAGGAGTTGAATTGCTTTTGGTTTTATTTTTTCTTCTGTTTGACCCATACAATACTGCTCTTCCACCCTCTGAATTAGAAAGCAAAAGCATATATTAAAGGTTCTTTACAATAACAAAGACTTCTGACTAAAGCACTTGGCTCCCACTATAGTTTTCCCTTAGATAACAGCTGTAAATTTCCAAACCTCTAATCTTTGGCAGCACTTCCCTCTTGATCCTCGTTTCTGTTTCCATGTGTTGGGGGAGATTAAAAAGTGGGTTATAAAGGTGAAATTGGAAACAGAGGAAATGTGAGGTTCTAGGGAGAACTCAGGTGGGTAATTGGGCCAAGTTTGCCCGGTGCCCTGTTTTCATAGCTAGGATACAAAGCCTGCTGGGGCCTCCTCTTATACCGCAGTGTCACCACGGATCGCATGTTGTGACATTGCTCCTCACTCTAAACAATTCTTCTGTAGTGCTAATCCTATAAGGTTACCACAGTCTTTTATCCTGCCCATAGCTGGCCAAAAGGGCTGGCAGAGGAGTATCCAAGGTAGGGTTTAGGTGTTTTTCCTGACCTTTCTTTCTGTCTCCTCCCCAAGGTGCCTATTGATACTATCTCTGTTTTTCACATATTTGTTAGATGCCTTCTGGACAGCTTCTAGGCTTAAAATAAAGACTAAAATTAATCTTGACTGATGAAGTGAATCCCAAAAGAGTCAGACAGCCCAGGGACTGTAAACAAAAAGTTGGCATGATTAGAATCTGACTAGCCCTAAAAGTGAGCCACCCACCTCTCTCACGATTCCATAGCTGTGTGGCATACTGAATGCCAGGGGAAGGTGGACATGGGAGTGAAAACAGAAACACGGGAAGGTGCGTTATTCACGGCAGTGGAGATCTGCTACAGTGAGGACATAAGGTGATGGATGATGGGCAGTTTGTGTGCCGGAGAGATAACAAGAAGTATTCTTAGTTTTGTCTTATAGTATTAATGACCACAATTAGTTCTATTTTGGCTTAACTGCTGTATGGAGTTAATTAAGTCCTTAAATACGGCTTTGTGAAGGATTTTCTACTCCAGAATAATGTGTGGAACAGTTCTCTTTGATACCCTTGGTAGCAGAGCTTGCTCTGCCTGAGAACACGCCGGATGCACACATCTGCATCCAGCAGCTACTTCAGCTAGTGATTTGCTTCCCAAGGAAGCTACTGTCAGGGCCATGGTTGCTGGGGGAAACTTCTGTATGCCATCTGTATGTGTGGGCACATGGCTGTCAATGTACTTGCTGTGGGTTTGCTGAGGATCAGGGTATGTGCAGTGCTCGGAGGAGCATCATCAATAACTCATCCTCACACTTGGGTGAATGCCAGCAACTGCAAGAGAAGAAAGAGCTGAATGCATCAGGTGTGAACGTGTCCTTGGCTTGTGCATCAACCTGCCTCTTGTTACCGACTGCTTTGTTTTCTGTAAAGCCTGAAGAACTTGGGTCGTCCCTCAGGTCTTCCAGTGTCTGTCTTAACAGCCAAGAACTCAGCTTGATGCTGTTTGCAGTTGCCAACAAGCAAAACTTCTTCACAAGACTTTGTATCTCAGACACTGGGTGATCTGAAGGCTTTTTCAGGGATCCTGGGTGGCCTCTCAAAGACAGTTCAGGACCTTGGTGCGCACCAGCAAAGGCGTCACACCTGTGTCTCTCTTCCCAGAGCCCTGAGTTGAGGCAGAGGAAGGAACTTTACATCAAGCTCCTCTACAGGCAAGTGCTCATTTCAGATCAGGATTCAAAGTGAATGAATAGGCAGTTAGAACTTTTTGAGTTTCCCTGTCATTCATTACTATCAACTGGCCAAATATTGACCTTCTCATATAAGTGCCATCTAAGCATTTACAGTGATCTCTGTATTGATGTGGTTTGAAGAAAGGCATTCTGATGCTATACATCATTTTGATATGGGCTTTAGATACTAGAGAGGTTCCTGGATAAGGAGGGAAGGGAGGGTTAGACTTTTCTGTAAGGACACCAATTCAAACTGTAATGCGAGTGGGAAGAGGTGACTTGACAATGCCTGGTGGAGGTAAACAGGCTCATTTCTGTGGAAAGGGTGTTGACAAGCAGTGATTTTTGGGAAGCCTCCAGACAGAGTCTAGACACTGACTTTATGGGTTTAGGCAATATAAAAATCATTATTAAAAAACAAAACAAACAAAACAATCAAAACCTTTCCAGTGCCTGCAGTTTTTTCTTTCTTTCACATACTTTTGAGCTATTAAATATTTCCAGAAACACTTGTACAGTTAAGCCTAGTACTGTGGAAAGGACTAATACCCAGTTTTGATGGACTCTTCCCGTGTTGCCTTTGTGTCACATTGAGTACGGTTCAGCTGCAAGTTTAGGCTTCTTCAAAAAAAAAAAAAAGAATACATGAGGCCTTGAGCCTGGCAGAGCTCCGCTGGACCTGCACTAAACCGATGGCATTGACTATCACGTTGGTAAGTGGCCTCGCACGTGACCTGGGGTGCAGATATAGAGACAGCTTCCTCCGAAGTTAACTTCAAGGCATGCTGACAAAATAATTTTCTTATGTCCCAAATATTGGTTTGGTTTGGTTTGTTTGCATCCTCCAACTTAATTTTTATTTTGCCTCACAAGGTGGTGCTTTGGGGAGGGGGCACTTACAAGAGTTCTGTTTTGTGGCTTTGTTTTTTGCCCCCTCTACAAAGCATCCCATTGATCACTGCTGCAAAAAGAGCAGATTCCTCTTTTTGTACCCTCAGGTTCCCCTGAAAACTCCTTTGTAGCCCTCAAAAATCACTATGCTAGTGATGTGGCTTCTTGTGTGTCCTGATGACCACTGTTGTTGGCCGTTGTCTTCTCCACTGCTGTGTGTCTCTCTCCATTTGTGCTCCATTTCATGTGCTGAGGGCACATGCACGTGACCTGGGGCTGGGGAAAGGAAACAACCCACTGACAAGAGTGTGAAATGCTTCAGTGCAGCAGAAGTGGGGTAAATTAGCTCGTATTTGTGTTTGATGGTAGCAGTTCTTAGCTGCTTCAGTCGAGTGCAGTGTGACCTTCAGTTAGGAACATTTTGTGCGGGAAAATTTCTTACAGTCCTGGTTTGCAGCACAGCTAGAGCAGGAAGATCCTTGATGGTGGCAGAGGATTTTAGACACAAACTGCAATAATCACCATTATATCTTTGCCAGGATTTTAGAGAAATGTATGTGGGAACCTATTTATTACATCTGTTAAGATTCTGACCCATAAATGAGTCTTCCACCTGCATGCAGGAGCTGACGCCAGTGCACCAATCCTGGCTCGCAGGCTGGGGAACAAGACGTTTTTCAGTGCCCTGAGACCCAAGGAACTCATCCTTTTACTGGAAACTCCTTGGATACCACCTTTAAATGTTTTACAACATTTTTATTATTACCTCCCACTCCTTGGTGGATCAGTGAAAGCCTGTTCTGAAATTTTAGGCCCTTCTTTCTTTGCATTAGACTTCCAAATTAATGGTCTGTGACTGTAAACTCTATGCTTCTTTTTCTCCAGATACTGGTAAGTGAAACAGAACTTGATTTCGTGTCCATTCTTGATGAGATGCATGTGCTGTGCACACACATGTGCTTTCTCTCTCCTTCTTCTCTGTTTAAACCCCATTTAAACAGTGCTTGGTGGCTGCTGGGAGCTGTAATCCGTGTGCAGCTCTGTCAGGAGGCAATCACCAGCTGGAGGTGGGGCTCCACGGAGCGCTCTGCAACCCGCGGAGCTGCTGAGGAGTCGTAACAGAGGGAAAAGGGGCTTTGTGAGGACACAGCCAATGCCTTTTGGGAAGTGTTTCTTATGCTCTCCAAAGAGCCACGAAGTCTGTATCTCATACAGTTTCTTGTGCTTAGTCAGGGACAAGATCACAGGACAGTAACTGATGCAACTTCACAGCCAGGTTAGGACTTCCTCAGGTTTGTTTGACAAGCTATTTCACTGAGCTCCAGAGCAGGCTGAAAGCACCTATAAAAATCTACTGTTTGCTACACAGAAAGGAGAACAAAATCTTTTGCATTTTATTGAAGGAAACTTTTTTTTCCCCTGACAGAATAACCAATAACGTGACTATTTCTGCTTGTTTCTCTGGTTCTGATACCTGTTTCCATGCCCCATCTCCAGAGTCCCTGTCTGGGTGTATTTGCAGAGGGTTGTCTGAAGAAGCACAGATGCCTGCAAGTTTACTGTTCTTTTAATTAAATAATGTTAGGTTATATTTATCGCTTTGCTGATCCAGAGCCACAGGTTAACAACTCCTGTACTCCAGTTCTGTTGAATAATTTCCCAGAGCACTATCCTAACACTTCTGTAAAACAAAGCGCTAGGGACTGTTACTGTAGAAAACTGTGGAATTTTATAAGGGAATTTTAATAGGGAGCACCATTAAAAATAAAATACCTCTGTTTATGGGTATCGGCTAATGAGTGGAACACTAAATAAAGATGCCAAGCAGCCAGAGCTTCAGCAAAAGAATGTATCATGGAAGTTATTACTGATTTTACCTGCCTGCTTTCCTCAGTGTTAAGCTCAAAACTGACAAAGTAATTGGTATCTGTGTTGTAGCAGCACAAATCTAGGGAACGTTCAATGATGCGGCGAGTTATAACCTGGCTACAAGGATGTTTGGACTTTGGCATCTTCAAATTAAGTACATCCCATTATTTACCCTTCCTGCTTGTAATCCTTTGCCAAGGCAGCTGCTAAAAGGTCAGGGAAACAAGAACCGTGGGAACTATTGCTAGTGGAGAATGAGAAGGTAGCCTTTCAAATGGTGTACATCCTCTTAGGAAAATATGTTGAACTGACGTCGTTGGGAGCTGTGGGCTATGAAACAAATCTCTTAACACTTGACATACACTACAAATGGAGCCATCGGTTCTTGAGGTGAAATGGGTTTTAATACACACTGGTGCTGCGGCCTGTCACAGGCCACCTCACAGCATGCAGAGGCCAAGGAGGTAAAGGATGGGGATGCTCATGGTCAAGTGGAGGCTGAAATCCTGGCCATAGCCCTCAGCAGAGCCTGGGTTCCATCTGCATGGTGTGTTCTCACAGAAGGGACCCCACTGTCTGGAGAGTGATTGCTCTCGACAGAATGCTCAGGGAGGGTTTTCACTGGGGTGACTGCAAGGGGAGGGAGTGGGAATCCCACCCCATGTCTGGGCAGGGTGAGAAAGGGGACTGGTTCTTACAAACGGCTGTTCTTTTGGGAAGGTCATTTGAAGACCCACTCCCACACACACTGTCCCATCCTGGCAGTCTGGAAACCTTTTCCTCTTTCCCTCTGCTTTTTTTTCTGGTGAAGTGCTGCAGTTAGAAGGCTTATGAGCATCGCTGTACAGCTGCTCTCAAGTGTTGGCTTAAAGAATGAGTTTATAAAGCTTTTCCCCTCTGTGCGACTGCATGAGTCCGATAGTTCAGAGGCTTTCATTTACCTGCTGTGGCCAACTGAAAGTCAGCTCTGAAGCAGAAAAGCTAGTGACATCACACTTAGTTGCCTCCCAAACTCAGCCCCACATAGATAGCAGACTAGAGGCTTAGAGGGATGCTGGACCTCAGAGCTGCAGACACAACCCTGGGATCTCGAGTCCCGCTCCAGGGCGGTATTTGTGAGCAAAGCATCCCCCAGGGTCACCCACAGAGGAAAGAAGGGATGGCTGGTGTCACAGCCGTAGGGTGGAGATGCTTGCCAGCAGCACTGGAGCACTCTGAAAAGGTCTTCAGTGTTGGGCTGAAAATCCCTCCCATCCAGGACTGGTGGAAGGACAGGGATGCTGAGTGCAGGCTGACATCAGCTGTAGATCTTCACCCTTTGGAAAACAAGTGTTTTATTTTACCAGTCTGACCCTATTCAAAGGTTCATAATATCAGTGTGTCAGAAGTGACCTTGGTTTTCCAAGTCAGCTAATACTGACTGACAGGCATTGTTGACATGCAGGAAGGTGTATTTACTGAAAGGAACCCTGCCCAGGCATGACTGTCTTCAGCAGTGACTAAGGTGACAACTAAGTGGTGTTTTCTGTTGATTGCCTTATTTGGTTTCCTTGAATAAAATGCCAGTGTTTTATTTGGGGGTGCTGGGAATAACAAAATCTATTTAGGTGACAGGGAATAGGACGAGTACAAAATCAGGCACGTGTTCAGTAACAGCTCTGACTGTGGGCTAGAGAAATATGCTCATCTGTGCAGATGAGCAGAAGAGCCATGGTACACTTTCAGAGTTGAACTGATTTGAAGTTTTTCAGTGTCCAGCTTGCTTCCATTTCAAGGCAAAAGGGTTAATATTTCTCCAAAATAAAAAAGTTCTTTGGGAAAGCAAAACAATAGTTATTGCTTCAGCACAATTTTCATCCTAAGAAGCTTGTAGTTTCTTTAAAGTTCTCTGTGTATTCAGTTGTAAGCTCCTGGTCTAGGACTGGTGTAATGTAACACATTACGCTTGGCTTTTTAAACAAGTTTTTATTTACTTATGTGCTCTTTGCAACCTTGGAAACTTTTTCATTCTCACTCTACATTTGTGAGTTTACAGCTATCTCTGTGTGCAATACAGACGTTGGCCATAAAATGAGAGAGTAAAACACCCCCCTGCAATTAAGAAAGGAGGCGGTTTCCTCGGTGGAAATAATCCGCATTGGCCGTAGCAAGAGCTACAGTTCCATTCAAGCATCTCATTTAACACTTCAGATTGTCTCTGCGTATGTGGGCTACAGTCCAACAGCATTAGGAAATCCTTGGTGGATACACAAAAAGCAGCAGTCATACTTCAACACAATTGATAGCCTCCACTTACTAGCAGTCTTCAGGCTAAATTATCACAGAGATGCAATTAACTGTCTTTCAGTGCGAGGGTGGGTCCTTCCAGATCTAGAAGAGGTCACAGATGGGGCACCGTGGCTCTGTGGTTAAGTGTAATTGGACTTGCTCAGAAAGAGGTCCTGACTGCAGGCTCTCAGCAAAGTCAGACGGTAAGAAATGCCACAGCCCCCCACATCTGCCACCAGGCCTGGCCCATCCAGACTCCACATTCAGGCTTTTTTTTTTTTTCTTCCTGTGTTTTCTGTCAGTCAAGCAAGTAACTTTGAGTTGAATCTCTGACTCGCCCTGAGGAAAGGAGCACAATGAAGTGGGCAGTCTTCAGTCACGTTGGCTCTGTGGAGGGGAAACCGATTATAGTCTTTGCTCCAGGTATTTGTTGTACCGAATTCCCTCTACAGGCTCCTGAGTATTTGATTATTATGCATTTCATGGGGCTTCTCAAGCTAAAAGCTCCCAAGCGCAAAGGAGTTTCATTACCAAAGCTGTGACTGGTGTCATGTCCAAAATGTGAAATAATTCAGTTAATAATTTGTTTACTTGTCTGGAGCAAAGCAAATAGAGAGTGTCATTTCTTGTTGAGAAAACACACTTTTCTTGGCAGAGCTTAAGATAGATGTTTCCAGCAGAATCTTCTCTCTTTTGAGTCTGTCTAGTATAGGAAGAGTAGTGCTGGCTTCCCAGTTCAGTGTGAGATTTGACAATGCCCAAGGGAAGGGATGCATCAGTTTTAAGGAATCCCCCACACCCCACAAAACTTGGAAATTTTACATTTATAACATCATGTCTGCCTTGAGGAGGCAAAGTGTTGTTATCAGGATTAACCTTTAGCTAGTTTTTTGTATTATTTTCAGATGGGCATGTTTGACTCGAAAGTCAGCCTGACCACTGCTCTGTATCAATTCCAGTATTACATGGACAGCAGCATTTAAGTATCACCTTGGGTATAAAAAGAAAGTACAATCAAGTTTTGGAGATCTGAGGATCTTTAGTTGGTACTAATCACTGTACCTTTTTTGACTTGTTTTTCATTGCAGTTTTAAGGGCAGACATAAGGACTTGGGATAGCTTTGTTGACACAGCCTATTCAGAGCTGCTCTTCCTGGAAAATACCCACAGGCTGAGCAAGCTTCGCGAGCCTTGACATTACATACACGCTTTATGCCTCCTCCCGGTTGCACAAATGTTAGAGTGTCACTTGGTTGTATTGGATGTTCTCTCCTTGCAGGAGTCTAGACATCAGTTTCTCCTCTATTTCAATTATCTTTTTTCCCCTTTTTGTGTGATACAGGTGAATCAGACTAGTGTATTTGGGGTCCAGGGTAGCCACAGGATAGCAGAGATTGCCACAGCCACAGAGGCTTAACCACTGGCTTTTCACGCTTTCTGAAGCAGGTTCTGAGCACAGAAACTGGAGCTCAGACTGTCCCTCGGGTACTCGGCACGTTGTATCGCATCCACCCTGTCCTTCGTGTCCTGAGGTGCCGGGCTGCAGAGCAGCTGCCATGCTGAGCTGCACCCTCCCAACACATGGTCCCTTCCTCCCCGGGGTGAGGCGAGCCCAGGGTGGTGGCAGCCAAAGCAGTGACACCAAGTCCCGAGCAGGACTCATGTGGAGTCCCAATAAAGTTGCAGTGCTCCTGTTCTGCACAGACAATTTTTTTCCAGTGCTGGTTTGAGCAAAATGGGAAGGCTGTTGTTGGGCTCAAGAGGAGGGAGCAGGGGAAAATGGCATTTGTGCATGGGTGGGTTAATGGAAAGACCTGGAGTAGCTTTACCTCCACTCCTGTCCTTCAAAAGCTATTGGAGACTGAGTGTTATGGGCACTGTAGACTTGCAGAGGTTAAAAACGCGTTTGAGGGCGAGGAGGGGAGCAGTATAGCTATTATTTGGTTCTGGAGGAACATATTCTCAGCATCTCTAAATGTATAAAATTCCTTGAAAAATCCCAGCAGATTAATATTTTCCTGTCTGGTGAATCTGGCACAAAAAACTAAGATCTGGGAATTAGGATCAGTTTTAAAATTTTACAGATCATGAGAAATCAAACCGTAGGAATGTCACTAATTCATTTCATGAGGTGTTCATCTCTGCGCTGCCAGGATAACTGCTATATTTAACTAAGCAACAGCTCTTCAGCCAAAAACAGCGGATAGCCCGGACTCATTAGTTAGCTCGGCTCCATTTCTCACTCCCACTCCCACCCTATCTCTGGTGGCACAAAGCCTGTTGGAAAACTGAAAGTTGGCTTTCCTGTATCCAGGCTGCACTGAAGAGCAGCATTAAATGCCTTCCATGCATTCGGCTTCTGTCACTAGGGTTTATTTAAAGGACAGACAATTTCCATCCCTGATGGCCTTTGCTGCTTTACTCCAGTTATTTCTCTTAATGTGCTAAAATAGTCTCAGATTTGCAGTTTTCAGAATGAAGTAAATTAAGTCATCAGTGTAAAATGATGGCATTTGAGGGATACAAATCACTGTAAAATGATGGCAATTTTCAGTACAATGTGGCCTTTCTCCTTGACAGCTTCACTTCACTTGAAGAATCTGAACCTTAAAGAAACCCTGTGATAAGATGTGTAAATTGGTGTTCTCGTAGGCTAACTTAGCAGTACTTCTCTACACGAGCAGCCTTGCTTAGCTCAAAGCAGGTTGTGGGCATCCCAGAGGATGGGAGAGCTGTAGAACCTGTAAGGACTGGTTGGTTAGAACTGGGGCTTAGAGCTAAAGCATCCCTTTTCCCAGCACCGTGTTCATTTTAAATGTTCCCAGGCTGCATGGCTGCTTTTTCCTGAAATATATTATGCACATGTAGGTATTTCACCTACAGAAAAAAAGATGTTGCTCTTCTTTATTTAATGGAAGTGCTTCACGTGCAGGTATTTACACCCAAGGAGCTCTAGTTACCTTGAAGTCAGAGGAAACCCTGCTGGTTTATAGGCTTGGATTGCATTTGTTGGTGCTGAAGAGCAACTGTTTGCCATAATCTCTTTGTTCTGTTACTTGTACCTTTCCACAGTATTTCCTTTTCTTTTTTTGGTGTCCACAATGCCTCTGCCTTCGCTGATGCCAGCATGGAAGCGCTCTTGCTGTGCACCGTTTCTCTGTCCCGCAGCTGTGCTGGCCTGGTCTCCTTGGTGTGCTACCCCACAGGTCTGCAACTTAGACTCAGGCACTTAAAGGCTTTAACTTCCCTGCTTCCATCTCATGTGTACCCATCTACAACAGGGCATGATTAAACTCCACCTACTTACATCTCAATTTCCTTACTCACTGGCATATATTTATACCTGAGTTTTCCAGTGGATTTAAAATAACAGCTTTTATTTGTGGACATCCCGTCCTTCCCGTTTTCTGTGCCAAAATGATGCAATAGTAAAAACTGGCAGATTTAGCATTTCCCCTGCATGAAGGTTCCTGGTTTGTTTTTATCTCCTAAGCACCAGCGTGCGTGCATTGCACGGATCTATTTAGTTTTCAGGGGAAATTAATTTGCTCTGGTAATCAACAGGCATCAGGCAAATCTGAAGTACAAACCTTTCACTGCTGGCAGCTGTATATGTGCAGACCTTTGTGCCTGCATTTTTGTGCTCCTAACGAGTTATCATTTGCTAGCAGAGGTGGTTTATTCTTTTTTTTCAGGAGCATTATTATCACTTCACCCTGGAGTAAGTGAAAGCTGACCTTTTCTCACTAAATCTTCTACTGCTCACAGTCCACAAGGGTGTTTGTTTATGATCCACAAAGTTTGGATCCCTTTCTCATCTTGTCCCTTGCTAACTATGTGTGCCCAGGCTAATTTAAACTTAAAGAGGATCATTGAGTGATGATGACTAACATGATTGTCCCCGTGGGGAAATCTGCAATGCTCAAGAAACTCTGAACATGCTCGTGACCAAGCAGCATCTTCAGGGTCTCTCCTGCAGACTCCAGTCACGGTCGCTTGGCCATGCCACAGAAGCGTGGCCTGATGCTTTGGTTGCTGTGGGTCACTGGGCCATTGTTTGTGGGCTCTATGACAGTCTGGGCTCTGTTCGTATGAGGTGGAGGAACAAACAGTACGGGTGAGAGCAGGGGGATGGGCCAGGTGGGAGCCAGAGCGGAGCCCAGGGACCCGAAGAGCTCCCGGAGCCCTCATGTCCATCACGTTGCAGAGGAGCAGGGCGGGGGGCGGCGGCTGCTGAAGTCAAATCTCATATCTGCTTGGGCTCAAATTTACTAGAGTTTTCCCACCCAGGGACTATTTCCTCTCTGCAGAAAATTTTTTACATATCATATTTATAAATGTGTATAAACACAATATGTGTATCAGGAGAGAGAGAGAGATAAATATATACATATGTGTGTGCACGCCTATATATGTAAATATATGTACGTATAATACACACAGAACTTAAGTATACATTAACCAAGATAAGCTGTGTTTGCCAGCGCTTTAATCTCAGTGGGAGACTGTTATTGCTGGAGTCAGGCTCTCGAGCACCAGCTGAGGATAGGAAACGAGATTCTGGCATGCAGGGTGTGGGAGGAATATCTCTTTGTCTACCCCCCCTTATTTTGTCTCAGGGTACATACACAAATAACCTTCACATGTGGCCATGAGTGATGTCATGTGTGCAGCTGACTCCAAAAGAAGCTTTTCTTGTGAGCATAGCCCCTTCAGAGCGTGTATCGCTTTATACCATGATTAAATAATGTGTTGTCACGTCACAGGGTGATACAAATCACTGCAGAATGCATGGGTTTTCTGTGAGAAGTTGGAAACCTGTTCATATTTATATCATCCCTATTTGTTTACATATAGAAGAGGATGTGTTTGTTTACGGCTGTATTTGTGCACCTACGCACAGAGGCGTGAGACAGATTTCTTCCGCCTTGACAGACTTTTGTATTTTCATCTGTTTTCCTTGCCTTTGCCTTTCACTTAGGGTGCCGTGGGTCTCGTGGCACGTAGCTGCGGCTGTCTGTGGCTCGACGTCAGGTTAGCGCTGAGATTTCCTGCGTGTCTCCAGACCCGTGGCTGCAGGGCACCCCGAGTGCTCTAAAGCCACTTTTCTTGCAAATATGTTTGTGCTCTGGCACAATGCCCACAGCACAGGCACATTCCCAGTTGTTTAAATTAAGTACTACAAAGGCAATTTGCCTAAATTGCCAGTGCACTGGGTGGGAAGTGAAATAATAGAAAAATGGCAAATTTCTTCTGGCCCCAGGGGAAATATGAAGCCAGTGTTTGGAAAGTAATCACAAAACTGCAGCATCTATTATTAAAAAAATATTTCAAAATAAAGTCATGTAAGGTTTGTTCACGTTGGCCCGAGAAACAATGGTTCATATTTCCCCCCCGGCTCATGGAGGGTCGCTGGGAGAAGCCCTCTGTGAAGTGGGACTGTTGTGAAGAAAACAGTTACATCAGTGAGAAACCGGGTTTGGGGGATCGGATCGGATCGGAGCCAGCATGGAAACCTTCTTAGCGAGGGCTGTTTGAACACACATGGAAGGTATTAGCACAGTCCCTCCCCAGATAGCACAGATAGTGTCAGAAAAAAACTGGCTTTCCTGGATCAAGTATAGATTGCCAGGGCTTAAATTGCATGATAATGAGCCTGTATTACTGGTATTTATTTTAAGTACTGGCAATGTACTTGGCACCGCACAAGGCAAAAGTAAAGAATGTTGTCGGCCTAAAGAACTTGTGGTATGAAAGCGGACAAAGGTAATGTGACATATGAAGGGACATGCAGGAAGTATTGTAGTTAAATGTAAATTATTTTCCTTTATGGTAAAATGACACTGTGTGTGAAGAAATTCTGTATGGCCCCAGATTGGCCTCAACTTCCAATAATCTAATCCTATAATACACCCTAATTGGTTTGAAAATACAAATGCAGTATTTTAACCTTCCCCACAAAAATACTTGAATGTTGAAAGGAACCTTAAAAGACACTGCCTCAGAATGATCAACCTAAAGAAAAAAACCCATCCAACACATTTTTTTAATTTATTTTCTGTTATTGTCAGCACTTCAAATAGTAAGTCTCCATTATCTTTAATTTCCAATTAATTCAATCATTGTAGAGAGTGCTGGAAACCATAGGACCTGAAGGATCCTCATAACTTACACAGTTTGCTGCTAGAAAGCAGCTTGTGCTTGGGTTTTGCTCTTTAATTGGACAGAGCCTTCCTCATTGCTGCCGGTGGAGTTCGAGCTGGTCTGTAACCCACAACCAGCCTCATCCTTTCCATCTGGATCAGGGTTTAAAAATGAAAGCAAGCTCTACAGGGCCCTGGGACCTTCTCCAACAGGCAAGTGGGAACCCTGGCATGGGAAGAGATCTTCAACACTCAAACACGGCACTTTCTGTTTGGTTAGAAGCGTATGTGTGTCGAGCCCGTGTGCTGCACCTGTTCTGAGAGCACGGTGAGGCTGATAGGAAGTGGAGGTGGCAGGAGCAGATCTGTGCAGTGCTGCCGGTTTGGACACTGCTCTGGAAGACGGGTGCATGAATGGTCTTTTCACCTCCTTGGGCTTGGCTGCGAGCCAAATCCAGTGAGCTGCTCCCGAGAATCACACCCTGGTGTCAATTGTCTGCATATAAAGGACAGCTGTGGGCAAGACCTGGGCTTTTGTACTGTTTTGTTGACTTAAGTTTTCTACCCCACATAGGAATGTTCTCCATCCAGAAAAAAATTAATCCTGTCTCTTTTATCCAGAATCTGTTTTTTTGGTTGGCTAAGTGGCACCCTGAATCATTTGTGACTAGGGGAGGGTGTAGGTTGGAAGAGGATTTGCTGAAGTAGTTGCATTATTTTAAAGCAGATCTATGCAAAGAACTATTTAAGCAATACTCTGCCTTTGTATAGAGTTTCAACCTACAAACAAGTTTCAAATGGGGTTTTACAAAAGTCTCTTCAGTATTTTCAGAGTGATGGGATAAGGAGCGTATTTGTTGAATCTGAAGAGCATTAGATGGGATTAGATTAACTGTCAAGGACAGAAAGCCACCCCCATACCAACCTGGGAGAAAGCCTCAGAGTTCAAAGTGATCTTGACTATTGGAGAAATGGTCCAATGTGAATAGGGTATGATTCAACAAGAACACATGCAGAGCGCTGTATTTAAGGAAGAGATATTAAATCTGCCAGTATAGGATGAAAAAACAGAGTTAAAAAGCCATTTTCCAGAGAAGAGTTTGTGCAGATCATAAGGGGTTGCCATCTAAAACTTGTCAGCATTGTCACAGTGTTGTGGCAAAGGAGATATCCTACTGAAACTGGTGAGCAGGCACATGGTGTGTGAGATGTGAGGGGATCCTTCTGCTCAGCACTGGCAAGGTGCAGGATCATGTCTGGGTTTGCAGCAGCAGGATGGTGCCTGGTTTTGTGCACCACACTGCAGAAGGACATCAATTGATTGACTGGGGGAAAAGCAACAAAAATGATTGAAAGTTTAGAAAATGTAAGTTTTAAAGAAAGATTGAGTTACTGAGTTGTTTATTATTGAGAGGAGAGGAGGAGGCACAATGTAGCTTTCAATAGGTAGAAGGATGCTGTAAGGGGGGTAGAGGGTGGGCGGTGCTCTGGATTGACTGAATGGGACAAAAAAATAACAGCCTAAACTGCAGCAAAAGTAGTTTAGTTAGATATGAAAAAAACGTTCCCCACTGCAAAGTTGCCTGTGAAGTGAAGGGACCTGAGCCCAGATCTCCCTTGTCTCTTGATAGATGTTGTAACTGTTCGGCTGTTGCACAGAATCTCAGTATTGTCTTTTGTGGTCGCAGCAACTGCTCTGTGCTGCTTTCAGGTTGGTCAGCACATGCCCATGGTGCATATAAGCCGCAGGGCATGGGGGCCCTTGTGTTCAGGCACTTACCTATCTTAAGACAGAGTTTCACTGCGAATTGGACATGTTCCAGCCCACAAGAGTGCAACTGGGCTCATGCACACCCACGTTGCGCTGGTTGAATTTGGGACACTGGAAAACAGACATCATGAATCACTGCTGAGGTATTACTGCCTGGAACAAACAGTCTGAATCCTGAGAGGCAGCAAAGTACCCGAGCAGCGAGGTAACCGTAGAGCCCAACTGTTCCCTAAGGATGTTACGCTTCTGAATTGCCTGGGAGAGGTAGTCAGAGACTGAGGCACCAATAAGCAGCAGGACTGCAAGGCAGAGTCACGAGTAATAATGTATTTGTGCACAAGCTGTTACCTTTGCACTTCTTTTCACATGTCGGGAAGATTTGGGTCAACAGCTCTTGTTTCTTGAAGTCCTTTGTGTTACCAGAGCATGTTGTTTTTCTCATAACATAATTTCTCGTAACAGGTGTATATTAAGTAAACGACCAGGATATCTTAGAACTTCAAGGGAAATACATTTATAGCTGAAACAAGAACAAGTAATCTAGTTTGGAAAACCAAATTTGTTTCTTCTCCAAATATGACAAACTAGGCCAATTAAGGTGAACTACTTCTACCCGTTCCCCCCGCCCTTCTTTATTCCCTAAGAGTTCTAGAATATGAATTAAGCAGCACAAAGCTCTTAGGCACTTTAGATTAAAGCTAAAGCATAGTAATGATAGTGTGATGATTGAATGACTCAGGGACTTCAATCGTATGAGAGCAATAGATCATTAGAAGTGTTGAACGGTGTGTCTGACATGTTTAAATGTACATATCACATTCCTCAAAAATAATAACTAGTAAAAGGTTAAAAGCTGTGGAGGGATGTGGGCTATGCATGCAAAACCACAAAATAGGTGACAGTTTGAGCTGGTGGTACCAGTTAAGTAGCTTAAGATTCCCTACCAGTATATTTTAAATATGTTAAAAGGAAAGTTAATTAGGACAACTTTAACCATGTTTCCTTTCAAATTCCTTTTTAGAATGTGAAAGTGGCTTAGGTGAATGTGTTTCAGTTAGCTGGTGATGTGGGTTAGGACCCACTATTGGGAACTACTGCTCAGCTTTGTGGATGGCAATCCATGAACTACTCTAAATCCATCACTTTGGGTCATGTCTTTGCATTTGTCCAGTCAAAAATGATGCAAAACTTGGTTAGCTTATCTCAGTTAAAAGAAAGTCAATAGTGTCTGCATTGGGTGCTAAGAATGTTAACAATTCATCCTCTGATTTAGTTCCTGGAAGGCAAAGACACCCCTCAAAGGAAAATGTACCACCTTGCCTTTGGGTGCTGCAGGTCTCTGCTCTTGGGGAATCCTGAGTCAAACAGGAGCATCTCCTGTTCAAAAGATGGAAGGGCCGTTCCTGCAGTTTTCCCTCATTAAACCGGGACGGTCAACAATGAAGCTGAGTAACTTGTGGAGCAAGAATTAAAATAAGCCGAATAACAGAGGTCTGTAAAATAACCCAGTTGACATCTATGTTATAGTTCATGGAAAGGTACCTAGGGGAACATCTGTGTTCGACTATCAATGTTTTTGATGAACTGTTTTAAAATGTAGTTCAGGCTGACACACAGAGCAGCTGATGGACTCAGTATATGAGCACTGCAGCCAAAAGAAGGTAACATAAATGCAGTTATTCATACTCAGGTGAGGACAGTCTGTGCTGTTCATGCCCCTGCGTTGTGTTGGCACGTGTAGATGATGATGTAACAACAGACAGTGGCCATGCAGCATCAGTGTTGAGCAAGATAGATGGACTCTGCTCTGTTTTGCCCAGAAGAATCCCTTTCCTCCCCAAACTTACCTGATCCCATCTTTCCTTCTTGTGACAGGCCTGCCCACAGCTTGCTTTCTGTGACAGCATTGGTGGCTGGTGTGTGACATACTCAGCAGCTGTCACAGCACGACCATAGCTCTGTGACTGGAGGGAACAGCATCAGGCCTGGCTGCCTGTCCTGTCTCCTGGGGGTTTCCTGGGAACACCGTTTGCTTTGGACTCTTGGCTCCTGAGGAAAGCTCAAGGGGCTTTGGGAATCCCAGAAATGCTGTTCTTCGTGGAGTGGAAGGGTGGATATTACCTAGACTTGTGCTCATATTTCATGGGGAGTATGTGGTGTGAGTCCTTCTCCTTTTTGGCCATGGAACTCTGCAGTAATAGCAGATATAGGTGATGTCGTACATCGCTCTAACGACTATAGCAAAGCTTTGAGTTCTGTTTCTGTCAGACTGCTTTTGTAGTGCAGCATGGTGTAACTTCATTTAACATATAAAATCACGAAGGATACGTGGCTTAGCTTTTTATTTTTATTTTAGAACTTTGATCAGTAACAGCATAGTCGTTATACAGGAAAATGATACGGAGAGACTGAGGGTCAGAGAAATAATGATGGCGGTGGGCCACTGTTCCTTTGAGTGGGGTTTTTATTTAAAAGGGACTTTAAGACATGCCTGTTTCTATTAAAGTCCTTTTTCTTTTTTAATCCCTTTTCCCTCTTTTTTTCCCTTTTCCCTCTTTTTTTCCCTTTTCCCTCTTTTTTTCCCTTTTCCCTCTTTTTTTCCCTTTTCCCTCTTCTTTTCCCTCTTCTCTCCCCTTACACATATGAACTGGTGACAGAACCGAGTGGTGGCCTGTCTCTCCTCCCTTGTCCTCGCACACACTATCATCAGCAGCCGCCTGACGGTGCAGAAGTGGCCCTGGTGCAGGGAGCGGTGGGCGGCCGCATACCACAGGGTAGCTCTCTGGCAGGAGGCCTCCTCCTGCTTCACTCAGACATGTCAGGACAGCAGGTCGAAATACTTTGTGGAAACACAAAGTGAAATGAAAAGCTACTCCCACTGCTTTTCAGATGCTGCAGTAGGGATGTCTCCAGAAGGTGGTACCAAGAATGACCCCGATGCTGCTCATGTTCCAAAGTGCCAGGGGTGCAGTCAGGCTCTGTGGCAGCTGGGTGGATATCCCAAAGCTGCACATCATAAAAGGCAGAAAAATTAATATCTTATTGGGTATTCTACCTTACTGAAAGTCAATAATCAAGTTGGGAATGCTGAGCAGAAGGCGGCAGAGTTTTTTTCTTGCTCCTGAGTGCTGTGTCAAAGACCTCTGCTGAACGGCCACGGTGGAAGGCTTATTGTAAGGGAAGTGAAAGCCGGTGTGTACCTAGAGCAGTGGAACAAGAATTCATGGGATAATATTGTCAACATAATCTCTGTCAGAACAATGATTGTCTGAGTTACCCATGACATGACTTGAACCTCTCCAGAGACAACCATGGGAATTGTTGAGTTCTCCTTTACTTCCTTCGCATAAGGTCACCAAAGTCAACAGCACTTCATTGCACGAGCCAAGGGAGCAGAATCAAGGTGTTATGGAAACACAAAACGGAAAATGTGAGTCCCGTACTCTGGAATAGCAGTGACTGTCCTGTGCAGGTGTGGAGTTCTTACTCTAACTGCCAGCAGTTATGTGCCTTTTTTCTTCTGCTTTTAAATTAAAAATAAAACTGTTACGTATTTCCTTGATATTTCCCCTTTCCCTCCTTCTGAGCCGAGAGGTACAAAGTCATCCCCATCTGCGAGCTCAGAAATGGGTAGTGTCACCTCAATAGGTTTCCAAAGGTTTTCAATAATATTCATTAGTTCAGCCCTGATTAAAATTATTGAGATTATGTTTAAAATTTATTAAAGAAGAGTTATTTAGAAGTGTAATTCTTTTGCAAATCTCTGTTAACAGAGCACAGCTGCTGGTTTAAAGGCATCCTGATCAACGTTCGCATTTGTAAACCTCGTGTGGAATTGAGGCATGGCGAGGGGGAAGTCAGATCAGTGACATTATTAGCTTACGCTGGTGCCTGGCAAGAGACAGGATTCTATCTGCGTATTTTGGGACCGATGAGAAGTTACGTATTTTCTTTCAGCCAGCTCTCTGAAAAGTCCATGAATAAAAAAAATCTTTACACAGCATAAAAAAAACAAGTGCTGTTTTCATGTCCTGGGTAGCTTTGTGAGTACTCTCCTACTTTCTGACTCCAGAGGGGCTGTTTCAGGAGGTCTGATCCAGGCAGATCTCTCTCTTATTTCCTCTACTCTGGTCTTTTTCTGTGTCAAAGAAAGAAGCTGATAAACACACTGTGCACTTGAGTAGCTGTGTATGTAGAGAGAGGAGGAACAGCTCCTTCTGACCACTGAAATGCTGCTTACACTTTTGAGATTGCTAGAGGCTCAAAAAAGTTTTGGACTGGCCACCTTCACAGAGATGAATTTCATCCTCAGAGATCTCTAGCAGTTCAGGAGTTAAATGCTGTACTTTCCCAGAGAGTAGAATTTCCTCCTCCCTCATGTCTAATTGAAGGGTACATATCTACAATCTACTTAGAACAGATTTTGCATTTGCTGCACCCAATGTAATATGTCAGATTAAAGCCTAATTGATATTAATTGTCAGTTTGACAGGTATTTACGTAACACACCTGTGATTTGTCCATGCTGCAACATCAAAGAACAATGTAGTCCATTGTCAGTCTTGTATTTTTTTCCCCTCTGGAAGACCAGCTCATTGTTCAAGAGTAAATATGAAGTATCTTCCAGGTTTGCATTGGCACGTTTCCTGCCTGGTTGTGATCTGACTAATAAGAGAGCCCACCGATGATGGTTTTGTAATGGCAATTCCAAAATGATCAGGAATCACTTTGAAGCACATATTTTCTGATAAGCAAGCTCCAAATTCTCACCATCCAGCTATGAGACGGTCCTTTTACATTTTGTAGCATGTGGGATCTGACTCAAGTTTGCATTATGCTCTTCAGTTTTATCTTGATGTAACCCCCATTGGCTTCATTACACTGGTGTGAAGATGGGATGGGGAGATGGTGAATCACACCCACTAATAAGTCCATCGCAAGAATATGGGAGTTGACCGTTGTCTTTTGTCTTCAGGAGTGCTTCTCAGATAAACTACTCACCAGAATGGGGTGACTCTGCTAGACAGAGTCAGATATTCTTTGCTATTTTTAGCAATTTGCAGGAAAATTGAGGTGTAGTCACCAAATCACACCACGGTGCAAAGAGCAAATATCCATTAGAATTCTGTAACTAAAAATGGGAAGTTACAAAGCAGGACTTTGATAAGGCAGGGCATGGTGCTTTGATCATAGACAATATTGGATGTAATCCTGACATATTTAATTTTGGCCAGCATGCAGCACGTGCAGTGTACGCTTACCTGTGGAAGAGAGGAGGTAAGTCAGGATGGTAACCAAGGGCTACACTAAAATGCCGTGAAGGAAATGCAAAAAAAAAAAAAATCTATGTTAACCATCAGCATGCTAGGAGGAGCTGCAGTCCCTGTACCTGCAAGGGATGTGCGACCTCCAGGCTTCAGAAAGCCCTGGGGTGGTGGTGGCGTTCTTGAAGCAGGGGCTGCAGGATGGTTTCAGGAGAGTGCAGCAGACAGTACAAGCGGTCCTTACCAGCCGGGGGGTCTCTAAGGGCTGTTGGGGGCCTGATTTTCCTATGAGACATGTAACGTGATTGTTCATCCCCCGAGTTATGTCTGGCAGGCAGGATTTAACCTGTAACTGGCATGATTTCAGTTATATCAACAAAAGATCTCAGTCTTGTGCCACAAACAAACAACTCTCAATTAACTGGTCTGAATAATTGAATGGGGTTTGTTTGTTTGTTTATGTCAGTTACTGTTTGTGGTCTCAGTGGGTGGAAATGAAATCTCACCGCTGCTTTCTGCCGCCTGTCAGATTTGGAGGCTTTGTTCCCCTCCGAACCTTTGCATTCTGTGCCGTTCAACCTTTGCATTCCATGCTGTTCTTCGTCGTATTTATCCACCGCTTCCTGCATCTCCCTTTGCTTTCCGTTCCCGAGGGTCTAGTGTATCACACTGGGCACTGCAGTGTTCTTGACCCAAGAACACCATCAGCTTTTTCAAATCTTCTGTGAGATCAGCATTTTTTTTCCCTAGTCTTTCCTTTATTAGTTAATTCTTCTTCCCTACAGTTCTGAGTCCTCTGAATTATTTTTTTTTTTGAAGGCAGTGTCTTTTGGTTTTCCTCATATTCCAGCATCCTGACATCTGTAACATTACTGGCACGTCAGATGTGTCAGTTTTGATTGTTCTTAAGATGTCCTTTGGTTAGAAGTCCTCTGATTTTCTGAAAGGGGTACATTTATTGTGGTTACAACTATTTTTCATTTAAAATGTCATTGTCACTGTGCAAAATGTTTTATCTAGAATGTTGTACTTCAGTTTATGTTGCCACACAGCTCTTCCAGGGTTACTCCCATGGCATAAGTGTCAGGTGTTTGTTCATTTGCTTTGCCCTCACTTTGCATAAGCTGGTGATTTCTTTGCTGTATATTTTTGATTCCTGTATTATTTCTGTGAGCACTAGAATGCCCTTTGCTCCGTGCTCTGGTGCACGTTCTACCCTGCAAGGTCAATATGCTGCTTCCAGCTCTGCTTGTTGTTGCTCTGATGAAGACATAGTCTTTCCACCTTCTTCCTCGTTCCCAAGTAATAAATGCAGCCCTAGTTTACATAGGTAACAACTGAGCTTTGAGCCTCTGTTCCACTTTCCATTCTTAATTTGGTTTCTGTGACCTAGTATTTGTGTCAAGCTCAACCATCACCTCACGGCTCCGGAGCTGAGTCATGGTCCAGCTTGACTCTTGGGAGTTCTCCCAGTGCTCAGTATTGCTGCCAAGGTTTTATTTGGGATGTTGGTTTCATCGGTTCGGTCTGGGAGTCTGCAAGAGCTGGCAGTGTTCCTGCAGCCACCCAAAGCTGTGGAGGCACCAGGCAGCCAGGCCAGCTGCTGATGGAACACCTGTAGAACTTCCTACCCAGACTCATCCATGGCCGTTCATTTAACAATTGGCACTGCAAGTGTGCATGTGTGTGTCCGTCTGAGAAGGCAAAACCAGACTGTTAGAGACTGTTTCATCAACTCTTGTTGGCTGAAAGTGTGAATAAGCCTTGTTTCAGATGGGTGTCCAGGCTGTTTACACTGGCCTTTGAACTACAGCCAGATTAAATTTCTGAGGAGGTTGCTGTTGCTTTCTAAAGATGTAACCCCCGATCATTGTTCATCCGCTCAAAGGTATTTGCTAATCCTTGTCTGCATTTGGCAGAAGAACAACAAGTAAAATAGGAGCTTTGTATTTTACACAGTCTCAGTAAACATATATTAAAATACAACATCCTTTTATTTGAACAATATTCACAAGAGAGAATATTAATTACTCTTAATGTTAGAATATTACTGGTTTGCTTCATGCCTTAGGAGGTGACAGTCTCTGCGGTAGCATTAATTAATGTGTAGCTTGGCTGTGTGGGAAGAAAGCAAATAATCTCCTAGCAGATTATTCAGCATTAGCATGCAGCCTTCCATCTCGAATCCTACTTCCAAAGTGATTCTCATCCCTGTACTGCAACCCTGCACTAACCTTATGTTAACAAATTTATAACTTGGATATTATTCTGCTGACATCAATGGTGTTAGGCCATGCAAAACCTGTTTAAAATTGGATCCAAGGTATTTCGTCTTTTAAATTTCAAAATGTGTTCTAAATAGTATTCACATGCTTCAGTAATGGATGGTTTAGGATTGCTTCTCTTTTTCAAGTTCAAAACTGATGGGATTTTTAAAGATTTTTAGTCTGGTTTTCCCCTCTCTTCTTTTTATACTTAGGATTGCTCCCTTAGGTGAAATCACTGGTTTCCTATCTTCCCCTTGCAGTCCAGTTATATCATGAACTGACAAACTGAATCATCGGCCAGTTCGTTCTTGACTGTGGGTTCTTTTTAACTCCAGCAGAGCATGCAGGAATCTCCCAGTTTATGAAGCAGAAACTGCCTGCTGGCCTGCCTGTGTACACAGGGTATTATACACTAGGAAAACAGAAACAAAACGAAGTACAAACCACATGTGAGGAACATCTTTATAAAGGTACAAAGTCAAACACCTTGAAGGGGGGTAACGCAAGCGTGGCAGGGGCTGAGCTTGGGCCTCTTCTTCCTGTGCTGGGAGAAGGGTGGCCTGGTGGCTTTGTCCATCCAGTGCCCAGAGCATGTGAGAAGTTTCAGGGAGGTTGGACTGTCCAGAAACTGAAGCTGTCTGTCCCTGGCAGGTCTGCTGGGCACGTGCAAACTGCCACATTTCTGGTTTTTCAAAGGCAGAGGAGCTGACCAGGCTGGGGTGAACCTTTGCCAGGATGGCAGAACACGTACACCTGGCAAAGCTGCCAGAATCCTGCTTTCTTTGAGTCCCAGCTGTAAGATAGAGGAGGGCTGGAGCTTTCTGAACAGTTCGCAGTTTTCCTCTGGCAGCAGCCAAGTGTTGCTGGGGAAGTGTTGCCCCAGGGGAGGCACCTGGCGGCCAGGGACAGAGCCACCAGGTGCCCTTTTTCCTCTGTTCACCCAGGTTGGTGCAAAAAGGGGGCAGGGGGCAAGAGGAAGGACTCAGCTTTTCACCCAGTTGCACCCGAGGTTGCAGGACTCAGCTTTTCACCCAGTGTCCTGAGAGGAAGAGAAAGAGGAGGTGTGGGTGGACGTCATGCTCCAGCACTGCTGGGATGCTGCTGGCATCCCGTTAAAGGCTGGATAAGGCCCCAGCAACTCAGTGGTGTGAGAAAGCTGAGCCCACCAGCAGCCCAAAACAAGGAAGCACTTTTCCTGCAAGAAGTTTTCTCGATAATCCGATGAGTGACACGGTGGTTAGTGCTGTCCTTACGGGCCTCCTATCAACTACTGCTACTTACCAGGAAGCCCGTGTCAGATACTTCAGGTGAGCTGATGCCCTGGAGTCATCTTGGGGGTGTGTGTTCTGGGAGCAGATCCTCCTGGAAAAGAGTGAGCTTGTCTAAAAATCTCCCCAAGCCCTGCGGGTGCTGTGGCAGCTGAGCCAACCCTGCCCTCGGAGCGTGGGAGCCAGGAGGAGGAAGAGGATGGGGGGGGTCGGGGCAGCAATGGGGGCTCAGATAACTACCGCTCGTGGAAATCCAACCTCCACGGGTTGTGCGTGTCGCCAGTGCAGAGATACATTTCTAAAAATTGTTTAAGTAGCACTGGAGGCAGTGGTGTGACCTGCGGGTGACTTCTCCCTTTGGAGCGATGGAATGCAGAATAAAGGGGGAGGAAGTGAGGGGAGAAAAAAGCCATGGAAGAGGCACTCTATGACTACTTCAGCTGTTCTGTAGAAACCTTGATTCCTTGTAATTAAAAGGGAAATTTCTTTATTTGGCTTATGTTTAGAAATTTATTTCCAAGTTTGACGTGGCATTGATTTCTCCTTCAGATTTCAGATTCATTCAATTATGCTGAGCTTCTACTGTAAATGCTTCGAGTCTTTCCTTTTTGTTGTTTCTGCTGCTCATTTTGCAGCTTGCAGAACAATGGACCTTGAGCCTACGATCACTTGTCATTGCCCTGTCGTTTCAGGCATTACCAGTAACAATAGTCCTCTCTCTGCAGGTTAGTTCTGTTTTATAGCTGCAAAGAATCACAGTTGCACTGGGATTATTTTTTACAGAGAACTGACTTTACCATATCTTTTTTTCACTTGTATCTGATTATGGGATGGCCAATGTGCTGTCTTGACTGATTTCCAAAGCCAAACAGAATCTGTTGATGCCAAGTTTTAACTCTCAAACTACTGCTCTTATAAGTTCACATGTTTCTTTGAAGTCACTTCTGGTGCTGTGTACCCACGTGACAGTCCTTAGGAGCTGTGTCTGTATTTGACCCAGGGTGATTGCATGTCATGACTTCCTCGAAAAAGAAAGATTTCTCAGTTTTTATTAACACACATCAGAACAGTCCCAAAGTCAAGGTGGGCACCACTCTGCTCATAAGCCAGTCTCATGAAGGGTCGGGTTTGACAGCTGCCCGAGCCTTTCTGTGTGGCCTGCAAAGGCCCAGTCAGATTGGGAAGGGGGGCTTCACGCATTCCAGAGAAGGTAGCCTGCAGTTGTCCTGCCCACTGGGGGATCCTGCACAGATATGCTTCAGTATCCTTTTTGATTTAGAGTGATTAACTGATCAAGTCCTAATGAATCTCCTGAGCTAATATCCCCCGAAGAAGGCAGGAGAGAATCTAAAGTAAGAGGGTAATGATGGATTTGCAACATTACACATACCAAAATTATTTTCATGGGTAGTAGAAGCATGAACAGGGGAAGTATTTTTGCCTTCATTCTGTTGGGATGGCTGCACCTTGGTCCCTCCATGACATCAGCAGCAGAACGCCTGCCTGGAGAAGAAAATAAGAAATACAGGGTACTTACATTTTTCCAGTGAAAATACTTTCACCCCCAAAAGGCCACTTTTGTCTTCCCTATTATAAAATGTAAACACTTCTTTATAGTTTGAGTATAACCACACTTTAAACAGCTGCTGCCTCTCACCTGTGCTGCAGCTCTGTTTCTACAGTGAATGAAGCCCTCTGCTCACAGGCTGCACATCAGCTGCAGCTTTTTAAGTGCTTTGGGATCCTTTGGGTTGAGAAGTATGCCATAAATTTAAGATATTAAATCATCAAGAAGAATAAAAGCATTACCAGATGCTGATGCTCATGTTCTAGCCATGCTGCTAACAGCAAGTTGGAAGATACCTTCCCTTCATCTCCAGTGCAGGTATCGCATCGCAAAACCCTTTTCATTAATTGTGCATTAAAAGTCACGAGGGTGTTTAGCCCCGGCTGGTCCCACTGCACAGCAGCCCAGAACCTGCCTGATCTTATGGTTAGGAATTTTCTTCTAACCTCCCACTGCACGGGCATTTTTGGCACGCTTATGTTCATCTGCTCTTACACCACCAGCTTTCACATAAATAGTTCTTTGGTGGTGCTGCAACACCTTCTCGCAAGTGACTGTAGAGCATGGGTTCTACCACCTCCTGAGTTTTACTGGGGTTGGCTAAACAAACAAAATTCATACTTGTGTTCTTATAAGATGTTTGTGCAGCCCTTGACCTTCCTTCTATATTTCTCTATATCTGCTCCGGTTCCACTCTGTTTTCTTTTAATAACGCTCCAAGAGTAGTAGTTAAATACTACACAGTATTTGGAAATAAAAGACACGTTGTACATACACGGGCAGCAATAGCCCGCTGCTTGGGCTGGAAGCACCTCCTACCCCACAGACCGAGATTGCATTTCCCTTGGTGGTTGCATCACGCTTCTGATTCACAGCCACCTGTGATGAACTGGTACCTCCAGGTTCTTCTTTACACCAGTTATTTCTGAATACAGTGAGCCTTTTGTTTCTAGTCTTCAAGTGCATTATCTAAAGCTTTTTCCTCTTGCCTCTCACCTCCTTTCCATGACGGCAACCTTCATGATGGGCCAGTTCTTTCTTTCTAACCTGAGCCTCCTCTATACTGATGTTTCTCAAATTTAAGCCATTACCAACTTTCTTCAGCTTGTTTGTAATATTTTTGACATTATGGAAGGTGCCTGTAATGATTTTTAACTCTGGCGATGACAAACCTCACCAGTAACTTCATGCTGGCCTAAGACTTCCCCTTCTGTGACCTGTTGCTGTCCTACTTTATACATTTTATTATTGCTCTGCTGCACTTCATCTTCTCCAGCTCAGCTGCTACTCCAGTTACTGGAACGATAAGTGAGCCCATATTGTGCTCCGTCACGTCACAGCAGATCCCTCTGCATAGCAAATGTTGGGTGTAAGCTGCTCAGATGCTTCCACGTTGTGCTGTAAGCTGAGAGACAGAAATGCCTTCTGTAGTGACAGGGCCTGTCTCCGTGAATCGAGGTTACTGCAGAGATTGCAGCAAATTGTTGATACTTTTTTCTGGTTTTTATCCTCTCTGGATTGAGAGTCAGGGTCACTGGGTTTGTTCCGTCTCATCTGATCCCAAGAGGAGAGAAACAGAGATGTCTTCTGCAAGGCGCGCAGTTTGTGCAAGTCTTTTAACGTTGGGGTTAGTTTTTGTCATTTAAATGTGTGCTTTACTTATTTGCATAGAAGGACCCTGCTTTAATTTGAACCACAAAAGAACTGTTCATCAAGTTCTAGATTACTTTATTCCTCTGTATTATGTAAAGTTACATACCAGATATTTTTTCCCCCTTATCTGTATTTTCTTCCCTCGGTGCGACGCTGTTATTTGTTTAGTTTAACAAAAGTAAGAGGATGCCGCTGCAAAGAGTAACCGAGGTAGCAACTTAGGTAAATTAGTTGTTGAAAAACTTCTCTGTAATTATTTAAGTAGCAGTAGTCACTGGTTGGATTGGGGTTTTATGTTTGTTTGGGGGTTCCTTTGTTTTTCACATGCATATTCTTGCTGTGTTAGATTTCAAAACAGTAAAACAAGTTAGCAATTTTTTGTTGGCGTTTTATGTGCTCTGTGTTTCAGTGCTCTGAGTCATGTTCTGCATGAATGTCCGTAAGCATGAAATCATTACATTTTTGCCTGATGTGCATCCTCTTTGCACTTCTAGCAGCAATTCCACTGATAGGTTTGTTACGTTGCTGTAACCCACGGGCAGCACAAAGCTTCTGTTTTAAAATGAGCACCAGTCTTGGATAGGTCTTTTTTTGGTTTTCCTTTTCCCTTGATTTCTAATTCTGGGTCAGAGGTTCAGTCTTGCAGAGCATTGTCTATGTCTGCTAAAAGGAGCAGGAATACTCACCTGCTCAACTTCAAAGGTGTTTTCCTGCGGCTGGGCCAGGGCGAGATGAAGATCTGTATTCTGCCGCTCATTTCCCATTGCTTTACCAACCTCTGCGGCACCAAACCGCCGTGTTGTCACTGTGCCAGGGGGCAATGCAGCTGGCTGAAGTGTGGAGTTACTTCCATTCTGCTTGCAGTTAGAAGCATGTCCCCGATACCCAGCCTAGCCAAGCTCAGTGGACCATGTCCTATACCATAAGCTATAGCTTATGTGCTGCTACATAGCAACTTTTGATAGGATCAACTGAAGTACCCTCACTGTGAATGGACCAAGCTTTTTTAAGAGTAGATCTGCAGTGGTGGGGTGAAGGTGCTCTGTGTTTTATGGGAGATCTCAGATGAGCAATGTATCTGAAAGGGCTTTGAGTTGTGGCGTGCTGGGGGGCGAGTTCTTTTTAATTGGTGGTGATTTCAGTTTGGGAGACTTCTTTGGTTTGCCTTTTAACTCTAAATCTTAGTATTCATGAACAACTGTGTGAAACAACGCAAATCTGTTGTATTTTTTTAAACTATTTTAGTCCCGTTTCCAACTCCTCTCGTGCTGACATTCTACAAACTGGTTTTCTAAAAGGACTGTCACCATCAATTTTGCTTTTTTAAAGGACTTTAATTCTTTCAGCATGTTCATATGGTTTTATAAAGCCCCAGATAGATGGCAAATCCCCTTGGTGTTGTAAGACAAGATTGCTGTTAAAAAATGTTTAGGCTTAGTCAGCTTCTTCTCACTACTGAAGTCATGAGGGACTCTGGGAAATGGTGTTTATACTAAGCTTAAATTGATAGGGCAAGTTTAATGCAATCAGGTCAAAGGTACAACTGCTTAGCCAGTCTCATCAACCACTCGGGTTTCAGCATCAGTTTATAAGAAAAGGCCCGTAATGATAACATCTGGCTGGGAGCGCACAGGCTGCGCTCGCCGGGCGGTGATTGAATGTGATTTAATGGTGGGGAGGAGCAAGCTGGAGGGCAACTCCAGTCCTGAATTATGATCCCCGATAGATAAGGTACAACTGCCAGACTTTGATCACCCCTGTTACCAGCTCACGTGATGAAGAGCCAGCCTTTCTCCAGTGCAGCCTGGGCAGAGATGCCTTCCTGGCAGGGAGGGCTGCAGCCCATCGCAAGGGCCTGGGCAGGTGTCAGGTCCAGGGCACGGTTTCCCGGAGGTTTCCCAGTGCAGCGTGCGCGGTTGGTTGCTGGTCGGGCGTTGCTCTCAGTGAGTGCTGAGGGACCCAGGACAACGTGGAGGAAATGGGCCAGACAGGGTAACGAACTGGGCTGCCCTCTAACGTGAGACAGCAGTGTGTTCATTTATGGATTTCCTGTCTCCCACTACCCGAGTCGGTGTGTGGCAACCTAAATATTCAAGATTACTGCCAGGCAGGCCCCAAAACATGCACTTGTTGGGAGAAGGGTGATACCCAAGACATCCGGAGGGGTTTTGATCACAGGCAAGCCTGCTCTGCTGATCAAATTCGGCACTGCAGAAGGGCTTTTGCATGCAGACTACATCTGGGTTTGCCAGCCAAATAAGGCTGTGAAAAAAAAAAGTATTGCCGTCTTTGCCTTATTTGTACTATAGAAAATTTCCTGTCATATCATTTTTATTTCTTTTCTGAGCAAGTTTCTGGATTTTGGTTGACACTGGCTGAGATTTTCTGTGTTAAATGTCTTCCCCAAGCAGAAGAATTTGGGAAATTTCAGCCAAATAATTTCCAGTCGTCATTTCAGGAAAAAAAAAAAAATTAAATGTGTTGTTGTCAATGGACAACTGTAACAGCCCGCTTTGAAGTGGGGCTTGAAATGTGGCAACGCTGCGGCTTGTATGTCATTGACATACATTTTTTTTACCTGTGAAAATCACTGTGTGTTATGAGATCTAGAAAGAAATCACAGTTTGTGCACACTTAGAAAAAGGTCTTTAATTTTTCCAGGTAAAATGTCGGAATATTTAATTCATATTCAACATGTTATTTCTGGGGATCATCAAGGATGCTCCCTGTGCATAATTATAAATCAGGCAGTAAGTCACTGTCTAATGGCACAGAAAACAGCCAAAATAAAGCTTGGCTCGCAGCTCTGCCACAGCTTCCAATGGTCTCAGTAGTTTTTGGGGCTTAGCTTAGCACGTGTAATGTGTCTTCTCATGCAGATGGGATGAGACCCTATTTAAAGCAGTAATGATTATATACATCATACTTCTAAATGTATAAACTGCTTTTGAACATGCTGGAAAAGGTAAAATACCAACTGTTAAGCCAATGAATCATACTTTGTAAGGGAGTGTTTTTATATATAGTATATAAAGTCCGACTGTATATGAATAGGGAGGGTGAATATTTACACATCACATGTGTAAGATATAAATGATTCTGATGAACACGTCTGAAGTAAATTATGTTAATGCTTCAGTTAGAACTATTTCTACATTAGTTTCAAAATGTTTTTGTTATACTGTAGATTCAATGTCAGGAAGATGAAGGAATCTGGGCTTTTAACTGCAACCTCCCCGCTGCAGTGTGACTCTATGGGGATGTCCAAAATTAAACATTTGGTTTAAACATTAAACACCAACATTTTCTTTTTAATTCCTAGGCCTGTATAAAAGTAGAGTGGAAGTGGTTTACAATGCCTCCAACTGGGGGCTTCCACAGCAACAATGTCAGAAATGACATCACTTTTCTGCTATTTGTTTTTTATTGCTTTTCAAGAAGAAGTCTTTAAATAGCCAGCGTGTAATTTTCCTGGTGATAAGTGATAACCTTTAAAGCAGGTCTGTTTTTCTTTTAAGAGAAGGACACTTCCGTCCCACCTCCAAATTAGTTGACTTGATCAAGGGAAGCTGCCATCCATCCCCAGATCTTGCTGGTCCTGGAAGGTCTGGAAGGGTTCATCACTAGAGGGAGTCATCGTATTCTTGCTTGCCCTTCTCTGTACTCAGAGTTTGGGATGGATGGTCTTGCAACTGGTCCCATGGTGAAAGGTCCCATGCAGCTATCTGCAGGAAGGATGGTCTAACCCATGCTGTCAGCTTCAAGTAAGGAGACCCTGTTGACCCTTTTCTCACTTCATGCTCCAAGTGTCTCTTCCTGTCTCAGGCAAAGGACCGAGGAGGGCAGGCAGCCTCTGTGCTCCCTCTGCCTTCACTGGTGTTAGGCTTCGTCTTGAAGTCTTGGGAGAGGGAGTAGCTAGCACATGGTCTTGATATATAAGGGTGGTGGAACAAAAACCAGGGTGGGAGAAGTCACAGTGGATAAGGGGGAGTCAAAAAACCTTTCAGAGAAATGGGCAAGGGCAGAAATGGCCAAAGTCTGAAAGGTCCAGTAGGATGAATGGAATGGATGGTAACAGAAAGACGTATGAGAGAAAGGGGTGGGTAAATGGGGGTCATTTGGAGGGGAGTATGGCACGTGGAAAAGAGGTGTGCAGCGAAGGAAGCAAGCAGCGAAGGGAAGATGAGGAGAGATTGTCTTTTTAAAAGGGAAGATATATAAAGATTTAGGGAGAGGAATAGGAACACTAAGAGGCTATTTCTGGTGCTGAAGGAAGTTACATGAATCAAAAATCCTTCACTGTGCATTGGCGAGAGCTGAAGTGCCATTCTTACACTAACCTTAGAGCATGAACTGATGAATGCAGTAACCGAGGACAAAATGGGGTTTGGAGGATCAGTTTGACTACGTGACTGTCGTAAGAGAAATAACCAGTTTAGGTTCCACATTGTGTTTACAGCAGGCTGTGCTTTCCACTGGATAGACAGACTAACCAGTATCTCCAGCTATGGCTAGGTGTGCAATCAAATCTATGAGGGTAGGTTCATCCAGCTTTATGTTCCCCTCAGTCTGAGCCAGGCACGTGGATGAAGGCTGCTCAAACACAGTTTTTTCCTTTCCAAAGTGGCCCGACCTGTGTGAGAGGCTTGTGGTCGCATGAGCTGTGCAAGAGGTTCGTGGCTGCTGTTTCTCCTTGGGCCTGGTCCCTGTGACATGTCTGTCTGTGGTCCCCAGGCTCCTGGAAAGGTGCCCCTGCTCCAGGACACTCCTCTCATTTTTGGCTACTGGAATGTCCTGCCACCTGTGTTCTTGGAGAGTTTGCTGTAGTGTTTCCATGCATGACAATTAGATGGGAAATACACAAAAGTGTGTGGATTTGGTACAGGCTTATTTGTATTTTTAAATAGAATATAATTTGCTGTTTGCAAATTAATCTTATTTATCCTGATCTCATTTGTTTAAGCCATGCAAGTGACGTTATTCATGTGCAAAGGAATTGGCCAATGCTGCCAAATCCACTAATAATCTGGCTGCTGAACATGGTATCTGGAAATGGAGTTATTTGCCATCCTCATTTTGTAGCATGCCAGTTTCCATGGTAACCCACTGTGATATCAGAGAAACTTAACAGCTTTGCCTGGAGAAAAAGCAAAGAGAAATTACAAACCCACCCATTCCACACAGAGGCTACCAGAAAACTGTAGTGAGCAAGACTTTGCAAAGTTTGCAGAGTGGGACTCTTCTGTCGGTGGTGGGAGTGGTCCCACTGACCTGTTGCACACCACATGTCAAACCCAATTCCAAGTCTTTGTGTTCGTCTTTTTGTTTTTTTCAGCTTTCAGTCAGGAGACGTTATTGACACAGCTCCAGCCCTTCTGTGCTATCTGCCTGCGGAGACAATCAATATATGTCTTCATCACACTTAAGAATTGTAGGGTAGGGGATCCCACGTGCTGCAGATGATCTGAAGTGGCTGCAGCGTTTTGATTGATCTCTTTAGAATATCACAGTAGCATCATCTTCGTAGGAGAGCCGCGGGCTGCCCTGGCAGCTTGCCAGGGGCCCGGTATTGACACGAAAGGGAGCAGATTGTCACCCCTGGCATTAGCATGGAGGCGCAGGTCCCAACGTGCAGTGAGCCGCCCTGATCCCAGCAGACAGACCAGGACTGGTGGGTGACAGCAAGCCTCGCTCAGGCTGCGTTGTTTGTACGCTACGCAAGCTGTTGAACAGCCCAGCAGCACAGCCAGCGTAATTATCTGTTCTCTCACACGAGTTCAAAAGGAGGGCTTTTCCACCGCCGCGCGCTCTGCGTGGCTGTCTGCTCCAGAACCGTTTTGGCAGTCTGTGTTTTATGTGGAAAATCAAAGGAGGAGTGACCATCATAGCTTCCTAATGACATCTGGGGGTTATTTTATATGCTAAGTCATATCTTTGACAATTTAAAAGCGTGCTGACAGCATACACGTAATTAGTCATGCAGGACTGCCCACATGTTTGCAAATAAATGTTAGAAATCAGGGCATGTTTGTTTTTTTTTTTTCCCTCGTGCAAAGATGATTAAATAATTCAGGTCCCTTTTCTTAAAGCAGTTTCTCTGTAAACAGAGATGCCTCTGTCTATGAAGCTTTTATTTATTACATATTATTAATGGTTGGACTTGATAATCGCAAAGGTGTCTTCCAACCAGAACGATCCTATGGTTCTATATAGTTACATATTATAATTGAAGAACCATAAAAATAATTATTATGGGAAACTATCTTCTATTGACTCTACACACATTGGCAAATTATAAGTAACATTTCAACTCTGCCAAGGGCCCCTTGTGAAGAACAGTACTGAGCTGTTACAGCTTCAGGTCAGTAACTCATCTTTTCTTGGTACCCCTTACTGTGTAATATTGCCTCATTATCATCTTTTGCCTCGTTATCCTTCTCTGTCGTGACACTTCTTTGTCTTGTGGACACTTTCTGAAGTACATTTCATGCACTCCAGCATTTTTCTATCACTATAGCGTAGTTCATGAGCTAATGAAGACTGAAGCCAGGCAGTTTATTTTCATTACATATGCATTATTTCAGTAAACCTGAAAAGTGAAACAGAAACACACTAAAACACTCTTGTATCATTCTACTGCTTTGATCATATCTCCGTGCACAACTGTATCCCTTGTGTGTCTCTCACACAGGGTGTTGTTCTTCTTTCACTCATCTTAATGTACATACAGTTTGCTAAACAGAAGACCTATTAGCTTGTTGTAACAAGAAATTATATCAATTTAAACCACTTTAAGGACTTCAGAAAGCCAGTCTGTTCCATGAAGCATCTTTATATGCAATTTTGAATCAGTTTTAGGGAAGGAAGTTGGTGCATCAGTTAATGCTGGAGCTCATGTACAGTCAGGCTGCAGTATATCTGAAATACTTAAAGCTTTGTGTGTGACACCAGGCCAGCGTCCTGACCCACCAGAGTCAGAGTGTTCAGCTCTGGTTCTGTAGCGCAGTGTCAGATGCACCTGCTTGCACGACAGGGACAAAGCAACGTCCACCAGTCCTGTAGCCGCTTGACTTTGGACAAATATGTCAACCCGCATCTCTTGGAAGGAAGGCACATCAGCCAAACAGAGCTAGCTCAGCACATTCCTAAAAGCCCAATTTAAAAATCACACCTAAAGAGACACCTCAGTGTTTACATTTGTTGGGTGTACTTGTGGTGTTTGATGAAACGTTTATTCCCTGCCCATGGCTGGTGGTGTCACGTCTCGCTGTATCAGGTAACAGTGCTGTCCCCAGCAGCAGGGCTTCAGGCTGTGTGCCTTCCCAAGGGTCCAGCAGTGGACACCCACCATGAAGCAGCAGTTCACTCCCCAGTTCATGTGCAATATCCTACTAGCCGAGTTAGGTGTTCTCGGTGGTGATCTCAGCAAACATAAGGTGCGGTCAGAGTTGTGTTTGCAGAAGGCTGGGGAACACAGTCCTCAGCTGCTAGCAGGTCAGATACAGTTCTTTCAAAGTGATCCGCTACACATCTCTTTCAGATCTGACATGTCATTTAAACCTGCATGTCTGCTGTTTCTGATGACAGTGCCATCCAGAGTGTCTGGGTTCCAACACAGTAAGGTGGCGGCAGTTGGAAGGGAAGCACTTCTCTTCCCCTTGCCATGAAGCAGTGGTCCTAGGGATGTACTTCAGCCCCCTAGAAAACAGACTCTGTTTATCTAAAACAACTCAAGATAAACTACAGCCAGTTGGCATCGCATGTCACATCTTTTCAAGCACAACGTGTTTTAAAAAGAATAGGCCAAATTCCTTCCCAGCGTAGCTCCACAGAAACCCGCGGGTTTGATTCGGCAGGTAGCCAAATATAAACACTGTGATAGAAAAGATTCACTTGGAATCAAACATGGAAAACTTTTGAGTTAGGATGATATCTGAAAATATTTGCTCAGAGGAATTAAGACATTTGAAATACTTGGCTAGAGTCAGCTCAGGGTTTATACTCATTCTGGTGAAAACTGCACAGTGGGTCAGAGCCACAGATACCCACAGGACCGTGCAAGCAACAGAGGGGAAAAGTGACCCAAGTCACTGTGCTTCAGGAAGCTGTCTGCAGTTGTCTGCAGATGACCCCCAAAACGGGTCATGCGCACAGGGAAGGTGAAGTGACTGTGAACGACAACCTAGCATTGCCTTTCCTTCGGGAGATGCCACCTTTCTGAACACACATGGAACTCAAGTGAGAATTAAAGCTGCAGAAATCAAAGTCTCCACCAGCTCCCATCTACTAATAAATCCTTGCTGAAAATGGGTTTCTTTAAAGGTCTGGGGTTTCTTTTTTTCTAGTTCATATTTGAATGATGCAATGGCAGGAGACACCCTGGGGTGTTACCACACTTGAAGAGGTGACTTCAAGGCCAGCAACACTCCCTGTGTGCAACACTATCTTGCAGTATTGTCTCATACTATTGTTCCCTGTTGCTAAAATATTTGGAGAGGTCCGTCATGGTTTGTCACTGCACTTTTTTGGAGTGTATGGAAGAGAGATCTCTAGTGCTGAGTGGAGTAGTTCAGCATTTGACAGTGACTTGAAAATTCTTCACCAATGATTTGTCCAGACCAAGGCGTTTAGCAGGATGTACCGAATGCCTTTCACCCTTTTAGTAAATTTATTCAGTGGTGCTCCCCATAGTGTATGATTTATTTGGATCCATTGCTGCTTCAAACTGCATTTTAGGAGGAATGAGAAAACTGAACTCATGAAAACAGATCCTAATTTTTAGACCAATGTAAACCACTGGGAGCTCTGTTAAAGGCAGAACTGCCAAAAATCAAGATCAGGTCTCTATGGTTCTTGGCGTAGGGGAAGCTGCTCAAGTTTGGTTCACATTAGTTATTTAGCACTTTTAGTATTTTTGTTGCTTCTGTTGCTTCATTCAACTAATTGCCAGGATCTTGAAGAATTTTATTCCATGGAGACAAATGCTATATTATTTTTTCCAAGAGCTGTTAAATCAGCAGGAGTTACTTGTACGCAGCGCTCTAATAGCAGTTGAAGTAATGTGATATTATGTGTTTATGCCTCGGTTAAGAATAAGCCAGTGGCCAAGCTGTGTCGAAGGGATGCTGTGGTCCTTCAGTTGCCAGCGAACGCTTCAGCCTGTGCGAGCATTGCTCCCCACACACACCCTCCCCCACTTGCAGCTCCCACTTATGAAACGCTGCCTTCTCTCCAGCTGCCAGCATCGGGGACCAGCAATGCCTCCTCATATCAGTGCCTGTTTTAAACGCTGCCTTGGCATAAGCATTTCCCATCTCCGTTTGTAACCACCTCCCACCGTAACACATCAGGGCAGCAGTGATCCCCATGACAGCTGCCTCGATGCTGCCACGTCCAGGCTGTAACAAAAGCGTGGTGAGTTGTGAAGGTGCAGACTGACCTTCCAGCCTCTTGAGTAAGAGCGAGCGAGCTGCGAGGCAGAGAGGAGCAGCCATGTGAGCCTCACCTTTGACTTCAGGTTGCTCAGCAGAGATGTGTCAAGTGTCTCGTTTGGCTCTTTGCTGCCATGCAAATGTCTCTGCCCAAACTTAAACACCCATTACATAAAATTCTAGCAGAAAACAGCATTCTCTTAAAGCAGGGCTGAAACCTGAGACCTGGCCTAGGAATGGACTTTTCTCTAAGGTTCAGAGTAGCCCCAGAGTCATGCGGCAGATGGATCCAGTTAGCCCCAGTTAAAATACGAGGAGAGTACTGGGCTGGCTTGGCAGAGAGCTTTTGCTGCAAGGGTGGGAAGAAGGCCCTCAAGGAGTAAACCCTAATGCAGAACCTCATGACACCAAACGTATGTCCTGTTACTGGAATTAACTGTCACAAATGAGAGATATTGAATGTTGTACTTGGAGAAAGGTGGGACCTTCCCCATCTGCAAGCAGTAACAGGTAATATCCTGATTTAGAAAAGATACAAATTTATTTCCATTTGCTTGAGATTCGACAGACAGTATCCAAACTCCTGTTGTATCAACAATTAAAGACATAAGCAGATAAATGGAGGGTAGCTCCTTAAAAGCCTTGTAGAACAGCCACCAAATCCCAGTTTGATTCTCTAGCAAAAGGAATTTCTGTCCTCCTACATGTGAGGATGCTGTTTGCATATTGTAGAGAGCTACTGGAATAGAGAAAATAGTAACCACTTTGAGGAAAAAGAAAGGTGACTAATCTTCTCTTTTTTCTTTTTTTTTTTTTTTTCTTTCCTGATATCTGGTGCTTGCAGTTACAAAAGCATCTAAAAGCCATATAATTCTTGGGTTTGAAAATACAGGCCTGTTCTTCAGAGGTTCACTATAAAACAAATATGATTTTTTTAAATTCAAAATATTTCTAAACTTGAAATAGCAAGGCCTCTTCTGCAGGGTGAAATAGTCATCCTGTTAGATAAAACCTGAGGACTGTAGGAATGCTGACAGGTAAGATGTGTTGCTATTTTTAAACTCCCTATTTCTAGTTACATGCCTTGGCTTAAATATAGTAATTTTAATCAAAAAGGGGGAAGGAAGATGGATTGCTAGCTGGCTCCATTCTGTTTTGCAATTCAGGCCCTACTTCATCCCCCCCTCTGTGCATGATTACCTGTAGAATGATCTAGGTCTTGACCGGTTGGCATCATTTGCACATGACCAGGTGGGTGTTAAAGCTCC